>JABFFF010000131.1:0-62055 GCA_013623665.1 Fusarium sublunatum
GACGAGCAGAAGAAGGAGGCTGAGGCCCTCAAGTCAAAGGGCAATGCCGCCATGGCCCAGAAGGACTACCGCTCCGCCATCGACTTTTACACCCAGGCTCTTGTTATTAACCCCAGCAACGCCGTCTATCTCTCGAACCGCGCCGCCGCCCACTCGGCTAACAAGGACCACTCTTCGGCCCGCTCAGACGCAGAGGCCGCCGTCGCCATCGACCCCGCTTACACAAAGGCCTGGTCCCGTCTTGGCCTCGCCCGCTTCGCTCTCGGCGACGCTCGCGGCGCCATGGAGGCTTATGACCGCGGTATCCAGCATGAGGGCAATGGTGGCTCTGACGCCATGAAGAAGGGCTACGAGACGGCCAAGCGCCGCGTCCAGGAGATGGAGGCCGAGGAGGACGCTCTTCCCCGTGCTTCTCCCGGTGCTGGTGCCGATGCTGGTGCCGGTGCCGGTGGCATGCCTGATCTCGGCAACCTGGCCAGCATGTTCGGCGGCGGAGGTGCAGGAGGCCAGGGCGGTGGCATGCCTGACCTTGGTAGCATCATGAACAATCCCATGTTTGCGAACATGGCTCAGAAGCTCATGAGCAACCCTGACCTTATGAACAACCTTATGAGCAACCCTCGCCTACGTGAGATGGCCGATCGCTACTCCACGGGTGGTGGTATGCCCGACCTCAACAGTCTCATGTCCGACCCCCAGATTGGAGAGATGTAAGTCCTACTTCCCCATCCTGCCATTCATAACTAACCGTGGTTACTATAGGGCTCGATCAATGATGGGCGGTGGCGGTGCTGGAGGCAACCCCTTCGGTGGTGCTGGCGGCGCTGGTGGACAAAGCGGACAGGGTGGTTCGCAACAGTAATGAGATGGGAAATAGGGCTACTTCGCTATACCACGACCACTAGATGATGCATAGGGGTGATGATGCATTGATAAACATGACAACGCAGCCGTGTGCGTGCTCTTCTTTTTGTATTAGCTTCCTTTGAATAGAAATCTCGAAAGCTATTCTTGATCCCGTATTGCATACCTAGGAATCATCTTGCAGTATGAAGCTGCAATAAAATACAAATCTAGCCATCCCCACCTTTTTCTCTGCCTTGTTTAGAAGCCTTTTGTCTGGCCATAATGTTCCTTATCAACTCCTGAAAATGATAAAGTGCGTCCTTCCCCGACTGCGTCGGCAAAGACTCGACCCCAATGATGTAAGAAATACTCGGTTGTGTGAATGAGATGATGCACTTCAGGCTGCTTGTCAACTCTGCGAACTGCCACGGCAGTTTCCTCGGCCGCGTCGCCCACGGTACCAAGGTGCCCGTCCTCGTCGCCCGCCACGACCACCACCGCGACGTTGATTTGGAGTGGCTGTTTCATCTCCAGGCCCAGATGATTCGTTACCTTTGGACGGGGCGTTGGCGCTATTCTCGATGCTTGTCTTGGCAACGGTTTCAGCTTTGCCCGACGAGCTCACTTGGTTGGATGTTGGGTATGCCGCACTACTGCTTCGCAAAGAAGACCGGCTTTTCTCATCTGGCTGCTGCTTGTCGAGCATCTGCAGTTTTCCACCAGAGTCGCTAACTACTGGCTGTGTAGTTGAAGCCAGTGCTTGAATGTACTCGGTGGGGACCGGAATCTGCGATCCTGGGCCGGTCTTGATAGGAGGGAGTGTGACACGACGGTAGACCTAGCTATAGTGTCAGAGGCATGAGAACGGTCTGCCACTTACCAATTCGCTTACCGGAGACCTTGGCTCTTCCGTTACCGAGTCCATCGCCGTGCCATCCATATCAATAACCTCCGAACCATGGGATACCTGGGATGGTTCGCTCTTGGATTGCGCGCGTCGAGAGTAGTAGGGGAGTTTGTATTCAAAAACTTGCCCACCATTGGCATCGTTCTGGTTTGTACCGACTTCGGATACAGCTGGGCCTGTGGTTTGGTCTGAAAAAATTAGCCAAACACGAAGAGTAATGCTTTTACACTTACGCTCCATGTCCCCGCTACCACCAACGTGGCTTGCGCGACTGTTTTGCAGAGCACGATCGACTGCTACAATGAAAGCCTTTCTCTTTTCTTTCGAACCCGTGGCTGGTGATCCAATGTTGTCGCGCCCATCAGTGGCCGGACTTCCCTACAGTCGACCAGCGATGGCCGGCTTGGGCTTGGTTTGTTCATCTTGCTCGGCAACTTCATCAGACCATTGTCGGCTAGTCTGTGAGCTCACATTCACCGTCTCGTTCTGGGCAGTCGATCCGTTCGAACACTCGGAGGTTTCGGTCGCAAGGGATTGTCTAGCCTTAGCCAACTGGCGTGGAGTAAACGTCGCCGCGATAGGATTCAACCGGTTTCCCTACAAGCAGAGGTTAGAACCACCAAAAGCTATCTTGCTTCGGTCGAGTCTACCTCTTTCTTGCATGTTGGGGTAACTGTAGTTTCCTCTCCACTGGCGTTGAGCTTGGATGGTGCCGCTTGCTTGTCAGCTGTTGTTGGCTTGTTGACTTTTGACAGTTCAGCTCTGGTCTGCTCCGAGGATAGGTCATTAACAAATCCCGCTTGACCAGTTGTCCCATTCTTGTCTTCCTCTTTAGATCGTACGAAAACCTGCTTGGACCAAAGATCGGCGTATCTCCTTCCCGCCACGATCAGTTCGTCGTGATTGCCCTGCTCAAGAATCTCGCCGTTTTCAACCACAATGATTCGATCTGCGTTCATAATGGTGGAGAGACGATGCCTTTATTCATTAGTGTACAACCATAGAAGTGTTAGTGCGTGATAGCTTACGCGACGATGAAAGTAGTCCGTCCCTGGCATAGTCTCCTGAAAGATACTTGGATCTGCTGCTCTGTGTCCGTATCAACCGCGCTGGTAGCCTCGTCAAGCAGAACGATATCTGGCTTCCTCAGCATTGCTCGGGCGATTGCGATGCGCTGCAACTCGCCACCAGAGAGTTTCCTACTCAAATTAGTTAGTTCATGACCTCCTACCCAATGCCCACTACTTACACGCCGCGCTCTCCTACACGTGTCTTGTAGCCTGTACAAAGTTAGCCATAGCCAATAGCTGACCATTCAATACTGCCTTACCATGCGTGAAGCTCTTGATCTTATCATGAATGCATGCGGCTTGACATGCTTCAAATACTTCCTCATCACTTGCGGTGATTCTTCCATACCGCACGTTGTTCATGATCGTGTCGTCGAACAGGATCGGATTCTGAGGAACAACTCCAATTCTATCACGAAGACTGGCAAACGTCAGAAAAAGCAGTCCTCGAGCCCAGCGCAAGGGTCCTACCTGAACAAATCAACGTCTCGTATGTCCTGACCATCGATTCGGATGCGACCCTCGCCAACGTCGTAAAATCGATCCAAAAGCTTGATCAGAGTGGATTTTCCTGCTCCAGTAGCCCCAACAAAGGCCACCGTTTGTCCTGCCGGAACATGGAAGCTGACATTCTTGATAATGCCCTTCTGTTTGTCGTAACTGAAAGAAACGTCATCGAACTCAACCTCACCCGCGACAAACTTCAGAGGTCTTGCCCCCTTCCGGTTTTCGACTGACGGCTGAGTTCTCATAATGTCAAGCAGGCGTTCGGCATCAATGAAGTCATCACTGACGCTCTTGCCCAGTTTGGCAAAGAATTGAAGTGGTGATGTCAATTGTGCCCAATACATTAAAAGCATTGCAAACTGTCCGGGTGTTGCATATCCAGCTCGGATACGGTACACGGCTAGAAAGGCGCTCGCGAGAAGACCACATGTAAGGACCAGCGTCTGGAAACCGATGGAAATGTACCATCCAAGCACGTATTGCTGCTCTCTAAGCCAACGATTGGTGACTGCATTGGCGTGGCGATTATCTTCATAGCCAATCTGGTTGAATGCACTGACAGTCTGCCACCCAAGGAATCCCGATTGACGCACATAGTGTTCCTCATACATGGCATTGACGCGGTTACGGCTTGCGGCCTTGGAGTTGGACACAAGCCTGCTGGCAATGAGAAGAAAGAAGACACCTGTTGCCACGGTAACTAGTCCTTCATATGGGCCAAAGGTAATGGAAAGATAGACAATAGCCACGCCCATGTCGATCAGCATTGGAACGGCGTAAAGCAAGACATTCTCAATGACGTTAGAAACCGCGCTGCCTCCGTAAATAGCCATCATCATGTCTGATGAACTTTTCGAATCGTGGAAATCAGCTGAGAGGTGCATCATGTGCGAGTAGGCTGCTCGTGTCAATGCATCGTGGGAATAGTACTTGACGGGAACCCAAAGCCATTGGCGAGCCAGTTCAATACCTGACTCGGAAGCGGCCAGGCGGAGCACAGCAAAGACAATGACGGCAATCCAAGGGTTACTTTGACCGGAACCACTCAAGCTGTCCATAATGATACCCGTCTGGCGCGGGATGAGTAGGTGGAGAGCGTTGGATCCGAGCAGGCAAAGACACACGGCTGCAGCACGAAGCTGCAGGCCGATGTTGTCAACTGGCCAAATGTATGGGAAAAGAATCTATAAAAGTGTTAGCAAAAAATTACCAGCAATGCAAGTAGCGCGTCAGGCAGGTGATCACGCCAGGAAGGATTATTGACGAATCTATCCAGATGCTGGGCTTCATACCTTGAATCCTTTGGCGTACTCAAACCAGTTACCACCCTCCTCAAATCTCTTTTTCATGGCCTCTTTGGCTTCTCTCTCTCGACGCTCCCAGTTATATTCAGGGGCCTCTTCTTCCCCATCCACTTCAGCCCGGACTGTTGACCCATATCCTGACCCCTGGCTGGTTGGGCTGCTGGGTGAGGAGACTGAAGCTTTAGGCAAGAGTGGCTGTCGCTCTTCGTCGGATCCTGTTTTTACCGGTGTTCCGAGAACAAAAAGACCGACGAGGGACGAGAACATGAGACAACGCAAACCAATGGCAACCATGTTAAGAAGACTCAAAATGTCGAATGAAGAGAAGAATCCCAACCCTGCAGATAGTGCGCTGATGGTAACATCGAAAAGCAACGCGAGTAGCCAGTATCCAACGAATGGATAGAAGGGCCCATATTCGGTGGCAAGGCAGCAGCTGAGTTGGATACCAAAGGCCAGAATGCATGCCAAGTTTCCAATGATGATGTGGTCTTCCGTCGGCCATTTTCCCAGGGTGAATGATTGAACACCAAGCAGCATTAACTGAGCAGCGTATGTTAGGATGCTCAAAATGGAGAGAATAAGAATGACCCTTCCGCTTGGACGTTTTGTCTTGCACTCATCTTTGGTCGAGGGGTGAACAAGACAAGCTGAAACGAGGTAGGCAATGGAAAAATAGATGAAAACAAGAGCTGGATACAAGTAGTACAGGGTCACCAAAGCGGTTTCTGCGGGTAAGGCGGCGGCCATAGTGTCCAAACTCGGCTTCGCCATCGAATTGGACCTGGAAGATAAAGTTCCAAGGCTCAGAGTATGGAGTTGATGGAAATGAGTGTGGAGGATTCTGGTTCAAGGAAGCTGGTGCCCAGGGCAGGAAGATGTCGAAAACGAGCGCGTGATGGGTCAGGGGCCGGAAACGAGAGGCGGAGAAAGAAAGGCAGACAGAAAGATTCGATCCGTGGTGTAATATCGATGGCGGGAGCCGGCGTTGGGAGGATGAAAGAAGATGAATCTTAGCCAGCCCAAGGTGAAGACCTGGGGGTTACAAAATGTGGTGGAACGTGACAAAGAGGGTCTCGCCTGCCTGTTTGCGCTTCTTCCGATCTCGAATTGGATAATTCGTCACTGCTTGCGACTACCCAATTGTTTGTGTTTGGCTGGTATGCGGGAAGGTGCAATCCAGCATCGACCTAGCTACCTACCTACCGTAGTATTCCTATAGGTGAGGCAGGCGAGGTAGAGCGGTGAACGGTCTTCCTCCCCATGCGTCAATCGTCGCTAAATGTTCAAGCGAAAGTGACCCAAGTCCGTCTTTTAGACAAATCTTTCCCCAATGCAACAATTTCAGCGCTTTCTCGGGGTGAATTGGATGAGGATGTTATGGTGACGCCTGTCTCGGTAGACAACTCGTTTGAAGGTTCTCCCTTGAACTCAGCCAACTTCGCCTCGCCTAATGCCTTTCCCCAACTGGATTCCTCCTCGTACCGAATTAGGAGTATAGAAGAAGTTTCCAGTGCTAAACAAAGAGGTATATGCATCAGTTGTCACGGATGGTCGTTTGTTGGCAAACCCGGGATATGGGTATGTTGGGCGACGGATGATACTTATTCGCGAGGCTCGGCTAACTCTCAAGGCAGCAGCTTACTTCAATCGATTGCCTCGACAACGCCCATTGGAAGACAAAGAGTGAAAGTCGACGTTTGCGAAATCCTCAGCCTGAAATACAATTTATGACTCAGCTCGACGTAGGCTAAGGGGGATACTTCTTTGTTCCGTGACAAGGGTGCTCTGTCGTTAAGGAAGTCATCCAAACGGACCATACCCACTCAAGTCGGACCATGTTCATCAGCTCACGCCTCGCCGAGGCTGATTGGCGCATAACCTATTTCCAATGACTTGGATCGCCTCGCGATACCCCTGAAATTGCGACCAGCAGAACTGTCACAGAGAACCCGATGCCGTCACCATTGAATTGCCGAGCGATGCCCCAGTCGCTCAACCCGACTCGAATGGAGAACTAACCCGCAGATATTGCGTTCTCGTATCCGTCGTCTCACCTACCCAGAACATCCCAGCATCCGAGTCGATGGCAGAAGCGCGCGGTTGGCTGATCCATCTCGAGTGTGATGGGTTTTTACAAAAGACCCGATGAAAGTCAGTCAACTCAAGTACACATCCGCTGGCTCGGCTATCTATGCAGGCAAGCAATTCCGTGCGCAAGACATCCAACACTTTTAATCAATCGGCCTATGGTTCCAGCTGACCACGCGAAAAATGTTAGAATCGCTGACTACCTATGGCATCCGGCTGCCGCTCCAATCTGACGTCTGGCGCGTATCTGGCCATGCTGTTATGAGACTTCAGCCCTCCAACGCTGAAAGAATAGCAAGACTTGATCGGTCAGCTCGACGTCTTGTACCTTCAACTTGGTGGGGTCGCTTTTTCCATCGCCATATTGGGCAAACTCCGCTGTGAGACGGACATTCGATTTGCTGCATGAGATCTCGCATCACCCCACACTTGATGATCTAGTGAACGATAGGTGCAGTGATCCACCTTCCTTCTGCGATGTTTTCCCAACCACTTGAGATCAGGACACCACGATTCAATGTCAGCAGCGTTTGACGGCTGCCAACATGTGAATATGCTATCCAATGTCAGAGAACACCCTTCTGATTAATGGGCTTTGACATCGCAAGGTGCTTCCGCTTCAACCCTGGTGGCTCAAGCATGGGGTAGGGGGCCATGGTCTCACTCACGAAATGACGGACCTTAGATCACCGATACACTCTTCGGCAACATTTGACAGTTCTTTTCTGTTCTGACAATATACATATTGCTCTATGAGCTTTTTAAACCCGGATAAGAACCAATGCCAGCAAACGCCACTCACATACGAAAACGCTCACAAAACCCCCCTCAACTCAGGATAACTCTTTCAGATGCCCGTATATACAGAGAATTTCCTTTTCATGGACAAGGCTCATCAGGGTATGGTAGCCGGGTCTGGTCATACCGTTTCTATGAAACGGAGATGATAAGTCATAACGTCGTTATTAAAACCCCCAAGAAGGATTCCAATTAATTCCATCCACATGTTGGGGATGAGGCCCCATACCAACAAACATCTCAGCTTCCGGGTGATGAAGCGGTGTCATGCTGGCTAGTGGCTGACCATGCATATGAATTGGCCCCTTACCGTAGGGATCCATTGGCATATCAAATACCTCCTCCCCTACCTCCGACGACGATGCCTGGCCTGCATGGAAGGGTTGTGACCACGTTGGAGAAACTCCTTCAAACTCAGGAGTGGGCACACCTAATGACTCCGTGGGGCTGGTGCCACTGTGGCATGAGCCTCGACGATATGGACTCATGGGGTCATTGTCAGGTTGAAACGCTGGAGAGCAGGAGATTAAACCATCAACTGTCTTCTTGGCCTCGTTGGCGATGTATTTCTGGATAAGGACGCAGTTGCAGTCCGTATGTTGCAACAGTTGAGTCTTGAGATGGTATATCTCAGCAGTTAAGGAGTCGAAGCATGTGGAAAGATACCGATTCTGGTCCTCCATAGCCTGTTCCTGGGAAGCAAGAGCTGATGCCTCATCGCGCTTTCGAAGGCGGCACTTGGTGGCAGCTATCCTGTTACGCTCAAGGATACGTCGGCGCCTTGGGTCCTTGGGAAGGTCGTCCTCATCAAGCTCTATCTCCTGGCGAGCCTTTCCTGTTTCTTTGGGGCCCCCCTTTGGCTTTCGACCTCGTTTCTTTTGTTTGGGGGAACCCGGTGCAACTGTCAAGCCATGTGTCTCCTCCGAAACACCCGTGCTTAGTTGCGATTGTTTACGGTTGCGAGGCCGGCGAGTGTGCTTTTGTTCTGCCTCGGTGGTTGGCAATACGGCCGGTAGCGATGAATAATCATTGGATATTCTCGGTGTGGAGTTGTACTGAGGGGGTCCTTGCATGATGCCGAAAGCCATTTCTTGTGGCATAGGGGAGCAGCCCATGGCTTCCTCAAAGAAGGAAGGATCTTGTACCTGGCCAAGAATGGGTTGGTACCCGATGTTGCCTCGGTTCGTAGGCGAAGGCGTTCTTGTGTAATAAGGAGAAGGGGTCATCATATATCCCGGCGACGGGGTTCCCACCATGGAATTCATGGAGTGTCCGAAAGGAAGGTCCATGGTGTGAGGATAAGAGTGTACGAAGGTAGCCATCGAAATGTTCTGAGATCTGCTCAGCGGAACACGCAGGTGGTGTTTGAGATTTAAATCGGCCGCTAATACAACAAGGCAAACGTCAACGGCGTATGGAACTCCGGCAAAGATGTTCAAGGCAGCAGGAGGTTGGTGAAGTTAAGGACAAGAGAAGGAAACGATTTCGCTAATATATGACAAGTAGGTTTGCGAAGCTGAGCAGCACTTTACTGCTAGATATTGTCATGCATGAAAACTCTGAAAACAGTCCAGATACAACGTTCATTGAGGGACATGCGTCCATCATATACACTCGGGCAGCTTTCGACCCAGACAGCCACCACAATGAGACATCGGCCCTAGCACACCAATGCTCAGGAAGCGGAGCCGGCATGAACCAGGATCGTGAGGGGAAAATAGACTTTCTTGATCAGAGGGGGAGAGCTTCAGAAATCGCCCGCCATCGTCTCCACGGCACGATTTAGAGTCAGCATTAAGCCCCTCAAGTCTCTACATCCTCAGATACCCTCCATTTAATTGGGCCGGATTCTCTCGGATGTTGCGTTTGGCCCACGTCCCATCGCGGACGCCCAAGTACTGCATCAGCTCCCTGAACGCCCAGGGCACATTCAATGGCTAAATAGAACATGGGAGCATTGTTTTCTGTGCTCAGACTTCAAACGCCCTTCTCCTTTCGCTTTGAACTCAATGGGTTTCATGGCAGCCATGGGAATCAGAAAACCGTTGGTAGGTACCTGGAAACAGGGACAGTGGCGTTTGACTTATCAGAACCTGGCGAATGGATGCTAACATCCCCTTGGGCAAGACTTGGCAAGGTCCCAATAGTCCCAACTCCGAACAAGAGCCACGCTGATCTGCATTTTCTGGACTTGACAGCCACAAGCCATGTCGCAAAAGAAACGTTGGAATGATTAGCTTATAACGTGGCAACACTTCCCAGTTCCAGCTGGGTGTGGTAGAGTTCGATCCAGACAGTGAACGGCGAGTCCCGAGACCTCATCATATTGGTCGCAGGCAAAGCGGCAGCTTCGGCATCGCAATACTCGAAGTAGGTAGGATAAACCCCAACTCTAATACAGTACTCTGAATAAGCGGAAGGTGGTCAATATCTGTTTTTCCGCTTCCAATCTCGACTCACAGTACATTGGGAAGCGAGTGGATGACGGCCGAGCTCAAACGGCCCTGGAGTTGGCTAGGACCACTCGGCCGAAGGAGCAAGCATCCATGACCAAAGTGTGTCTGGAACAAGGCTTGGGGATTCGCAACCTACATGGACCCAGGTCCCGGCCCATATCTTCCTGCATCCGAGATGGATGGGTATGTGTGTAATAGAGCTAGACTGGGGGCTAGTAAGCTTTGACCCACTGATCAGGCACTTGGCGTGTCTAGCATCATAAAAGACTAGCAGATTATGGACAGCTTCTCAAAGCCGGGCTTGAGGAGAACAAGCTAGTGATTAAGATGGTCAGCAAGTTTCCTGGCATCATCAACTCAAGACAGATACCCGTTTAAATGGCGCAAACTAGACCACACCTGTGGCTCAACTCTCGATTGAGCCTATACACGGGTACGACAGCAGGCGTTTCGGCAATTTTTCTAAGCATTATGCACACAACATTTTACTCAACTGAACTTCAACACGATCTCAGAACTGCCGTGGGTTGGGGCACATATTCGAGGGTCGTACTGCAGATCTTGACGATAGTTAAACTCTTGGCTGCAGCCTCAAGATATGCAATCTGTGGCTAGTGGTCTCAGACTTTGCCCGATTCCTATGCTGACGAAGTGTGTTCGGGCGCCACAGCTCAGCGGCAAAGTGCATGCAGTAATAGGATTATGGTTGATGGCGTTCGGCGCATTTTGGTCGAGACCTCATCTGTCTGAAGGAGCCACAAGATTCAAGGTTTGCCGAGTCCCTGGAGCCTGGCTCTGGATGGCCATTTCGCATCGGCTACGACATTGTTGTCTCTGCTGCGTAGAGAATCCTCCGATACCAGTTCCTGGACCTTGGTTTCACTATTATCCACAGGGCGCCGCACGGCTCTCGAGCCAGATGCAAGCCTGGCAGATAACGTGTGTTTCGGACTCGGACTGATGGCGGCGGTAGGACCCTGCAGGAACAAACCGGTCGAGATTAGCCAGGGTAACGAGGAGAGGAGGGAAAAGCAAGAGATTAAGAGTGACTGACTGAACGAATGGATGGAAGAGCGAAAGGAGCGATAATCAGCCAGACTGTTTATCTCTTCTGGTGGCTCTTGCATTTATGATTTCAGGTAGCCACAAGTTCGGCGACTGCACCCAATATTGGGCGAGTGCAACGACCAAGCTTTATCTCACCCAAAACGGTGAAGCTCTTGTTTCTCCCGTCTGTCCTGCAGCTCTGCTTACTGTAGGTAGGTGGGCAGAATGTTAATGCAAGTGCTGAGCGTTTCTCAGGTAGGTATGTATGCCGTGTATGTACATGGACTAAGCTAACCAGCCTCTTGGTCTCAAGCCCACTTCGTGTTCCCGGGAACGACTGGCGCCGGCATGAACTCCCATGCCTATTGGGGAAAGGAGCTATGATTTCGTTGGAGATTTTGTTCCTGCTCCGCTGGCGGACCAGTGATCCTCCCGAGGGCAAAATGAGCTACGATCGGAGGGCGCCGGTGGTTTTGCACTGGATGCGAGCCAGCCACCAATTGGTTTAGACTCAGCTGAACATGGGGAACTAGACCAAGAGCATCGACTTCCTGCAAGTTGTCCCCCCTCTCGGTTGAAGTGAGAAACTCGGATCAAGCCAGTTCTCCTCTCCGTTGAGCATGCGGTACAGAAACGCGAATGCCGTCTTAGCGATCCCTCCATGATGATACAGCACGGAGTACTTAGTAAATTACATTCGCTACCCCGCTCCAGGATGCAACACAAGCCCAACTGAGTTGACGGGGAAATGATCCGTAATGCATCGGAGAAACAATCGACAACGGCTCAAAGCTAGAGTACTGTACTCTAAACTACTTAGCCACAGGGCCTGGCAGCAGAGCAACGTCCGTGACACCACGCTGCGTGGCTATTCTTAACTTGAAACCGGACCACGATCAAGCTCCGGAGCTGCTCCGCCATACGTGCTCCCTGTCAAGATCGCTTATTATATCGCCGTTCCTCGTAGGGCTGGTAGAGATGGTTTACAACCTACTACCGCTGTACTGGAGAATCGGGGAACCGAGCACCTCAGAGAGCCTGCAATCTGCCCGCCTATCCTTCAGCGCTACAAGGCAGCACGGGCTCGAGGACAGCGGCGGAATTGATTCTTGATAAGGCGGCCTTCTCCGCAAGCTAGGCTGCGGGCGTCAGCAAAGTGTTACTGTACTGCTCTTGGGGGACGGCCATAAATGGTGGTGTCAGAACAACTCCGGTGCCGTCTTTTCCACCCTGTATAGCCAGGCTCTACAGCTTCATGTCGAGACTCAACTTTAGGATTGAGTAAACTTTGAGCTATCTCGAGTGCAGATATGCACGTATGCAAGTCTGTGAGGCTACGGAAGGAGAAAACAAACCTACCGCCGTAAGCCACACCTTTTGCTGCGCGCACGGATCTCACCCACACCCACGGAAGATTAGCCTCAATTTCTCAACGTTGTACGTGCCATCCACAGTTCAAAGACGTTCCTGGAGAGGGCGGTTCCTCGCTGTGTCTCTGGCGACAGGGGATTGGTGTGGCTTTTAGCCACATCGCAGCAAGGTTTTGGAATGGGCTGACGAATGCTATGCCAACCAGTACGCCAGCTCTTGCAAAATGGCACCTGTCATCTTTTTGGTGATATCAATATCTTTGACATCACACCCTCATGAGCTCTTCGCTTCAACTGAAGAGGGGCCAGGGCGTTGCGCTGCACTGCACGCAAGTTGCACATGCATCAAAGATGAGAAAGGGGTTTGCGTTGGTTGGTACAGTACAGTAGGACAAGGATCTGATCATCATCCCTCCCTCCCACCTTATCTCTTCAGCCTTGATGCCGGTCCGGGTACTCTTCCCATATCCTTGCACATCGGGTAGACGAACGCACCTTGTTTCTCAAACCAAGGTGGATATTTCAGGCCAACCGTTGCAATAACGTTGCCGGTCAAGGAGGTTCGCGTCAACTAGTCTCGAGCATCGGCGATGCCTCTCCAGGGATGGCTCTTTGATCTACGCTACCCGTCCGACCCCTGTCGGACCAGTTCAGGCCTAACCTGTTGGAAGTCAGCATGCCCATCTCTGCTTTGAACATGTGATTTCTCACCACTGCAGTCAACTATTCTGGTCTGATCTGGTCCTCTACCATGCTCAGTCGTCCAAACCCTTCGCGATACCCTTGACAAGTACATCGTTGTGATATCGGGCCGTAACCCACGTCTTACTTTATCGGGAAATTTGAAGAGAAGGCTGATCTAAATTTGGATTATATCGTTTACGGAAGGGCTAGGTGTATATATGATCGGCAATCGAGCAAGTGTCTACCCAGCAACGAACAGGCTCGGTACCATATGGCTCGACATACGTGAAATTGGTAAATGGGATTTCCAAGACTTGTTCGCCCCAAGTTACACCCAAGCGTCTACATATGGCCTGATGTTGACATTAAGAAACAGTCGGCAGTTGTACTAGACAAGCTCTCCGGGAGCATTGATTCGACAGCCGCTTGGAAGGATGTGTGACTTGGTTGAATCCAAGCAATGAAACGAATCCGGGTATACCCAAACAACCAACAAGTGGGCCAATGTCTCCATTGTCAAAGCGCACCTCCGCCTTATGCCAACGGGCAAGGAGCTAGATTCACGATGCGCCATATTCGCCCATCCAATGGCCGCGGTGAGTTGCCGCGGCCAAGCTGCTCTGAACTAGTTGTAAACTTGTCTAGGTGACATCGACTCCACTGTCAAAGATGCATACCCATAGTTCAACATAGTTCAATAGGGATGAACTGACTGTCAAGTGACAATCTCCCGGTCAAAGACGAATGACCCTTGAAACTGTTGGGGCAATGTTTTTACATCGATAAGCATCTAATATCAAACAGGTAGATTGCGCGCGCCGACGATCACAGCCTAGCCCCATTACAATCACTCTCGCATTGGCGAATTCCGTCTCGACAGGATTGAGGTGTCAGGGAACTTGCAGGCATTTGTTCATGCTTATTCATCTTGATATTTTCCAATACTGGGGCCTGGCTCTGATCATCTTCTCGGATGCTAGCCTTGACAGGGAATAAGATGCAGATCTGGGATTCTGAGTTTGGGTTGGGTATCCACAAGGTTGAATTTCTCGGCAGGAAAGCCATTGCTTACGAGTGCGTGATTACCATGTTCCTTGTGATTCGAGGGTATACAATCGATTGGGATATCATTGCGGCCGTTCCTTATGTCCGGGCGTTCTAGATAGTTTCCGAATGATACAATGCTACCGTATGCGAGGTTTGGTTATCCCTGATGCCTCTGCCTTGTGAAGCGGAAAAGAGTTATAACTCTGCCAGGATAGGCCATTGACGAGAAAATACGGAGCTATTTTTACTCTATATTGACGTCTCGCAGGGTTTTGTGTCGTGTAAACGTACGAGCTATCAAACTTGCCATCTAGAACCATTCAGTAGTTTGTGTGATTCAACAAGACTAATATTACGTAGCCTTCTATAGTCACGGCCATTGCTCTAGAGAAGCTCGCTAATGGTGGTTGATTTCCTGCTTACCTGCATTCTTCAACGATCCTGTCTCTAACCGCCAGTGAGAGGGCCGATGTTTGAATAATATCCCTCGCATGAGGTGCTCAACAAAGGCCCTGAATGTCACCATAAGAGCCCGACATGTAGTTGCTGTTGCCACGGTGGATATCCTGGCTGATTGTGGCTGATCCAGGGTTTCCGGGTGCCCTATTGGGCCGGCTTTAGATCTTGGCTCGGGGTCCATATCTCGGCCGGTCTTTCGGCGTGTTAAGTCGGTTGGCGATGCCGACGTCGGGATGTCAAGCCATGAGGCGCTCTTAGCAGATCCGTTGAGCTTGGCAGCTCAGCCCAATAAAGGGGGTGGTTGTATTTTTTTGCTTTTTGAGGCTGTACTTGCAAGCATGTCTGCCGAGCAGGGATACCTTGTTGTTGTTGGGCTCGTGTCAAGGGTGGTGTCGTCTTGACAGCAGAGTTGTGTCCCCTACTGCAAGGGAAAGCCCATGACTCTTTCGTCTAGATCTTGATTGGAGATTAACTACACGTGGCGACTCGTGTAAACGGATATGGTTATCCTGGAAGCCGTCAAAACTCGGAAGAGGCTTGTTGAAATTTGACAACTCAAGTAGAAGCCATGGAAGACATACTGTACTACTTATGTAACTTCTTTAAACTTTTCTTGGTTAGCAAAGACTAAGAAGCGTTAGTTATGCAGCTGGACACTTCTGGAAAGCATTAGGATTTTGGTAGATGCGTGGCCAACTTTCGGAGTTAGTCCTCTCTGATAGCAGCTAGATATGGGCATATGCGGATAGGACGGGGACACGGTTATTCAAATCTGTAAGAATTCGGCGTAATTACTATTTCAAGTAAGTAAACAGATTGTAATTCCATATAAACTCGAATGGCTTAAACCAATAAGTCAGGTTGGAGTTGAATACGAACTCATGTCAAGAAATTTAATAGTCTTTCCAAGCCGTAGCTTAGTTTCCCATGCTATTTTCAAGAAAAGCTACAGTCCTGGATATCTTTATCGTCGTGGAAAAGTCGTTTCCTCAAAGCATTATTAGCTCTCAACTTCACAAGTATCTCGCTTCTTTAGATGCCAACATAAAATAGCCAATGAATAGCTTTGTGTTTTAATACATTGCTGAGCCCCAAAATAACTTCTTGACTCATTAATACTCAGGTTTTTGGTGCACATTGAACTGATAAATCATCCATCCTTCTTACTACCTTTTTGAGTAATATTCGTTTTTAAACCCAAATTGTTTCTAACCTCTCCAGTCAAGACCAGAGAACTTCGTGGATAAGGTAAACCCTCGGGGATATTGAGTATAATAGGTTATAATATGAATAAATTCTACAATTCATACATAGATACATGGGTGCGAGGCAGAGGTCATATCAAAGACTAAGCCTTACCCGAGTATAGCCCTCACAGGCTGCCAATACTATCCTGCCATGACTATATCATTACTCTGAATCTTTCAGACGTTTGGGCTTAAAATGGTGTTATGTAGTATTAGTTTGTTTCCATATCTTACTTGCTAATATATTGGCATAGCTGCTTTACGTTTTACACAGCAGGACTGATAATCTCAAGACATAACGAGAACAATCAACTGGAGACACAAGGAGAAATTTATATTGATAGACCATTCAAGTGTTATGGTTGCATGTTTACTTATATAATTCATGTCAACTCTAGTTATCCCATCAATAAAGGTTTCCAGTGTGATATACCCCATACGTCAAAATCAGGGCAGCCCAGTAGAAAAAGCAGATGTCTTCTCCAATGAAACCAGGCATTATTTCCGACTCTAGATAACACAATGGTCTTTCTATCATAGTTAATAACTGAATCATACGTTTCAAATGGCTCATTGGATTTCACATCATCCCTTGAGATTTACACATCGTTTTGTGATGGAGTTGAATATTCTACTTACAATGTTTAAACAAGATACAATATAGGCCCGGTGGTCTTCATAGAGGATAAAAACTCTTTACTCCAGGTTAGCGACTATCAAAAGGCCAGAAACTAGTAACAACCATAAAAATAGTAAATGATATAGGTTAGGCTATCGAATAGAAAGACAAGGCTAGGCTATAGACGATCACGTGTGGGCATGGAAATAACTATTCTATTCAAGTTTGCCCTGAGGCCATAGCTATCGCATATATATCATATTTATTTATCGAGACCTTTTTGAAAAGGCGCAACATGCTGATCAAGAAACAAAGCATGCCAGTTGTTCAGCAACATGTTATCCAACAAACAACTCCAAGGCTAATGTTAAGTTACTGAAATTGTTTACTAACTACTCCCATATTGGAGTGGTGAGTTCTGAGCATTACAATTTTGTCTTAGAAGCCAGATATTTCGTTGCTTTATCAATTGGCGAATAAAGAATGAGGCAGATACAGCTCTATACGACAATGCGCAATGATACAACATCTGGAGAGCCTTACCTGATCTGGTCACCACCAAGCTGGACTTCTCCGGAGCTAACTATTATTGGATTTAGTTCTCGGACCTTATTAACGCGAGAGCCAATAGAAACAGAGACTTTCCTAACCTTAAGTTTATCCCACTCGGTCAAAATTACCGTATTGACATGAAAAGTAGCAATGCGCCGAAGGGTAAATCAGAGATTTCCGTTCCTGGACAGCTGTAAATTAAACGCGGGCGATTTTATACCGATTGTAGGTTTCGGCTGCTTGATGAAAGCGAAAGATTAAGCTTGGTATTGAGATATACAACAGCCTTCGTTGTACTCACTACCGACCGGCAAAAGGTTTGCGAGACTCAATGGCGCGCTCATTCTAAAGACGTCAAGGGACGAGGCGATATCATTCTTAAAATAGAAAGATACCTTTATGGGGTAGAACATGCCAAAGTAAACCGGAGAGACTTTCCAAATTGTCAACCAATGTTATGATTTGCATTTTCGAAACACCATGAAGAGAGATCTGCTAAAGGGTCTTGCCTCAATTGTCTGGTTCAGGGTCAACTGCAAACAGGTAGCAACGTGTCAATAATCTCCGAGTTTGCGAGATCAGGTAGCTCTAGCGGTCAATCCCCCGCGTGACGTAGAAAGGGTTTTCGGCAAGACGAAGTCGATACAAGATTTCGCAACAAACATCTCCACAGCTTCGGCCGTGGAGATATCTTTGGGTACCATCAAGAGCTTGAGAGAGCAGTGCCCGGCGGATCTAACTATATAAAGCCAAAGAGTGGAGAAGCTGGGTGAGCAAACCGGCGGATCTATCCTGATTCAGACTTCTCAACTTAGAAACTCTGCCCTGACGATCCACCATTATCCAGATCTCGACCAAGTCTCAACGTCGCCGAGGCCAATCCCACGACAACTGCACAGCTCAACACCCACTCAGATGACGCAGATTGGTCATGTCCCCGACTTTCAGTTCCAATTGCGCGGGGATGATGGGGAAGAAGAGTTTGTGGAGTGTGGGCAAGGTGAAAACTCGTCGAGATGAGATCGACTGCTCAAGATTGACTTGACAACAACTACATAAGAGCGAGCTACTCACGACTTTGAGATTCAATTCTCCAAGCTCATCATCCTCTCTCAATCAACAACATAAGAACCATCAAGAAATCGCCAGCCTTGTCTTTATAACCACTCCCTTCACCTCACCTCACCACTTACACACAACACATACATCACAATGGCCCCCGGTGCAGTTGTCGACGACTTCTCCAGCCACGATGGCCAGGCCCTCGAGGCGCTCTCCGACAAGATCGACGACGTCAACGTGATCAAGTACGACGAGAAGTCCAAGTTTGACACCGAGAAGGACAAGAACACCTTCCGCCAGTACGCAGATGCTACCGACCGCGTCAAGAACTTCTACCGCGAGCAGCACCACAAGCAGACTGTCGCCTACAACCTGGCAGCCCGCAACCGCTTCTACAATGCCAGCCGGCCCCGTGCTGAGATGACCATCTGGGAGGCCATGGAGAAGCTCAACACCCTTGTTGATGAGTCTGACCCTGACACCTCCCTCTCCCAGATCCAGCATCTCCTCCAGTCTGCTGAGGCTATCCGCCGTGATGGCAAGCCTCGATGGATGCAGCTGACTGGCCTCATCCATGACCTTGGCAAGCTCATGCTCTTCTTCCCTGAGCTTGGAACCCAAGGCCAGTGGGACGTTGTTGGCGACACATTCCCCGTTGGCTGTGCCTTTTCCGACAAGATCATCTACCCTGAGACTTTCGCCGAGGGCAACCCTGATGCCACCAACCCCGACTTCAACACCAAGTTCGGTATCTACTCCCCCAACTGCGGTCTTGATAACATTATGCTCTCTTGGGGCCACGACGAGTATCTCTACCACGTCGTCAAGGACCAGTCCACCCTGCCCGACGAGGCCCTTGCCATGATCCGCTACCACTCCTTCTACCCCTGGCACCGTGAGGGCGCCTACACGCACCTCATGTCTGACAAGGACTGGGAGATGCTCAAGGCTGTCAACGCCTTCAACCCCTACGACTTGTACTCCAAGAGCGACGGTGTCCCTGACGCCGAGAAGCTCAAGCCCTACTACATGGAGCTCATTGACGAGTACTTCCCTGAGCGAAAGATCAAGTGGTAGATTGGGACGAGCCAAAAGCAAATTGATATAAAAAATAAAGTATAGACAATGTTTTGGCTTGCTTGGAATTCTGTCTTTTGTTAGCGAGGAAATTAGGTTAAAGGATAATGTGATTATGGGATACACTTGGATTGAGCGCCAAATGAATACAAATAACTTGAATGTCGACTCCTCGTATCTGAATAGCTCTTTGATATGATGCAAAGTGATGCTGTAAGCAAAAGGATTGATTATAAGTAAAAAATAAACCCAAGGTCGGAATATAGCTAGCAAGCTGATAAGTTAGTCACCATAATTGCATTTGCTGCTGTTTCTAAAGTAACTACTCCAGAAGTAAGCTATTATTGCAAGATGAATACAATTAAAGCCACTTGCTTGAAGTATGCGATTGTCTGCTCTTGATTCTAATGCTAGGAGCGCATGAAGCTATTCCCAGCCTGAATAAATGCAGTCGCGGAACTTACTGATAAGAGCGATAAGAAAAAAAAAGTTCGGATTTTGGACGACTTTCTAAGCATTTATGAGTTAATCCCAGAAAGGTTAGCTCTTGCGCCATTTGGCCAATCACGTAATGATCCGCCACCAGAGCTGCCCCTCTGTCCGTGGAAATTTGGAGGAAAGAGCACCAAGCGACAGAAAGATTGTATATCATCGTTTCTTTTCGCCATACCAACTTCAACCGCCCAACACATTCTCTTTCACAATGGGCTCCTCAAAGCGCAAGCGCGATCAGACAGAAGAGTCGACCGTTACGGAAAACCCTGCGAGTACCGAGGTTGAAAAGTCGACAAAGTCGGCGCAAAAACAAGACGAAGAAGAGACTTCATTTGTCGACCTTGGCCTTGATCCCAGATTGCTGCAAGCCGTCGCTCAACAAAAGTTTGCAAAGCCGACTCTGGTGCAACGCAAGGCGATTCCGCTGGCTCTCAATGGTCAGGATGTTCTCGCCAAAGCGGACTGTGGTTCTGGAAAGACAGCAGCATATGTCCTGCCGCTGCTCTCAAGCATCTTGAAGCGCAAAACTGTATGCCCACCTTAATGCTCCGAAATATCAACATCGCTAACTAGTATGTCTATAGACCGAATCTACCGCCTTTATGACTGCCCTCATCCTCGTCCCGACCCGCGAGCTTGCCGACCAAGTCTTTAAGGCTATCGAACAGTTTGCCTCGTTCTGCGCAAAGGATATCAGCACCGTCAAGTTGACCGACAAGGTCTCCAACGCCGTCCAACGCGCCCTTCTGTCCAACTCCCCCGATATTGTCATCTCCACCCCTGCAACTGCCTGGCACAATGTCAACTCGTCCTCCCTTTCACTCGACAAGCTGACACACCTGATTCTGGACGAGGCCGACCTTGTCCTTTCTTACGGTTACGGCGAGGATTTGGAGAACTTGTCGCGATCGGTTCCCAAGGGCGTTCAGGTCATGATGATGAGCGCTACGCTTACCGACGAAGTCGACACACTAAAGGGCATCTTCCGACGTGACCCGACGTTGTTGGATTTGAAGGAGAAGGAGGCCGAGGGCGAGGGTATCACTCAGTTTGTCGCCAAGTAAGTCTTATTCACATTCGCGTGCATGCGAACAGCTACTAATAGTTCACAGATGTGGTGAAGACGAAAAGTTCCTTCTCGCCTACGTCATCTTCAAGCTTAAGTTGATTAAGGGCAAGTGCATTATCTTTGTGAGCGATATCGACAGATGCTACCGCCTTAAGCTTTTCTTCGAGCAGTTTGGTATTCGAAGCTGTATTCTTAACTCGGAGCTACCCCTGAACTCGAGAGTTCATGTCGTCGAGGAGTTTAACCGACATGTTTACGATATCATCATCGCTGCCGATGAGAAGAATGAGATGCTGGGAGATGACGAAGAGCCTGTCGAGGCTGCCGAGGACGATTCTAAGAAGCAAAGCAACGGAGACGATGATGCGGAAACCGAAGCCAAGCGACCAAAGAAGAAGGCCAAAAAGTCTAAGGGTGGTGATAAAGAATACGGAGTATCAAGAGGTGAGTCCGGTTAAACGCTGACGGCGTTTCATTTCGATCAAGTACAAAACAGTTACTGACAATACGTAGGCGTTGATTTCAAGAAGGTTTCAGCAGTCATCAACTTCGATCTCCCCACCACAGCATCAGCCTACACACATAGAATAGGACGAACAGCGCGAGCTGGCCAAACTGGAATGGCTTTGTCCTTCGTTGTCCCTAAGGAACTGTACAAGAAGCATATGCCTACATCAACTCCGGCGTGTGAGAACGACGAGAAGGTCATGGCTAGGATCGTTAAGCAGCAGGCGAAGCGAGGCAAGGAGGTGAAGCCTTACAACTTCAACATGAAGCAGGTGGATCCTTTCCGATACCGAATGAACGACGCCCTGCGTGCCGTTACCAAGGTCGCCATCCGTGAAGCTCGGACGCGAGAGCTGCGACAAGAACTACTCAAGAGTGAAAAGCTAAAGCGGTAAGGGCGCGCAACAACGCATATGTAAAATTTCCACTAACAAAGCCATCAGATACTTCGAGGAGAACCCAACCGAACTCAGCCATCTTCGCCACGACGGTGAGCTTCGAACAGCCAGGCAACAGGCTCACTTGAAACACATCCCAGAGTATCTCCTGCCTAAGGACGGCAAGCAGGCCTTGACAGGGGATGTGGGCTTCGTGCCTCTTAGAAAAGATCGGAAGGGCAAGGGTAAGAAGGGACGTGGATTCAAGGTTGGTTCGAGGAAGCGAGACCCTCTCAAGACATTCAAGGCGAGGCGCAAGACAAAATAGGTGAGTGAGTAGTGTAATACAGCGATTTTGTGGTTTCTGGGCGAGATACCTTGGTCTGAATAGAAGAACGTCGTTTGCTTTGGCCAATGAGATACTTCTTCGGCATACTTCGATCGCTACACCGAGATCCGCACATAACCGACGAATCTCTCCGATGTCCGGCTTCACGTCGTATTGCTCACATTCACCGCCGTGAATCGCTGTTTCAAGAGCCATGCTCATCCCTCAACGGCTTAGTAATTCATCCGTGCCATAGTGGGAGACAATCTCGGGCCCGAAGTGGGATTGGAGAACGGAGTTAGTGATGCGACGGAGTGGTGTATGGTCCGTATAGGATGGGATAGATGAACTCAAAGAGCAACGATATCGTATAAAAACACCATGTTCTGACTGTTGTTTCAAAGTTATTCTAAACAGAAACTCCAAGTGGCATTCATATAATATCAACATCTGTAACCGCCTAGTTCTATATTTACTCTGCACTTATACACCTATCATGGCCCCTCCCGCCCAGCTTCCTCTCCGCCAACTTACAAAGAAAGGCCCTAAGATCCCAGCCGTAGGTTTTGGCCTCATGGGAATCAGTATCGGCTACGGAGCACCTGGGTATGTATGAACCTTCCTATAGTATCATCCTACTGACACTCCCAGATCTGATGAAGAGCGCCTCAAGGTTCTCGACCGTGCCTGGGAACTCGGCTGCACAACGTGGGACACGGCTGATGGTTACGGCGATAGCGAGGACCTCATTGGCAAGTGGTTTAAGCTTCACCCTGAGCGTCGTGCCGACATCTTCCTTGCGACCAAGTTTGGCATCAGGCCTGGTGACGGGGGCATCGTCACAGACTCATCTCCTGAATACGCGAGGACGGCCATTGAGCGCAGCTTGAAGAGGCTCGGCGTTGATCACATTGATCTGTACTACATGCACCGCACTAAGGAGGATGTGCCCATTGAGAAAACTGTCGAGGCTATGAAGCAAATGGTTGAGTAAGTGACATTGGCCAGATTTGAGGCCAGAAAGGCGGCTAACCATGGAATAGAGAGGGCAAGGTTAAATACTTGGGCCTCTCAGAGATTTCATCCACGACTCTTCGTCGCGCCCACGCCGTCCACCCCATCACAGCAGTTCAAATCGAATACAACCCTTGGACGCTTGATATCGAGGGCCCCGCGGGCACATACCTCCTCAAGACATGCGAAGAGTTAGACGTAGCCATATTTGCCTACTGCCCGCTTGGCCGGGGCATCCTGACGGGTCGTTACCGCTCAGTCGATGACTTTGAAGAGGGCGACTTTCGACGAAGGTTGTCGCGGTTCCAGGGCGAAAACTTCAAGAAGAATCTGGCGATTGTGGACAAGTTTGAGGAGCTGGCCAAGCGCAAGGGGCACGCACCCTCGCAGCTGGCGTTGGCTTGGATCCTAGAGCAGAGCCCAAATTTTTTTGTCATTCCCGGTACTAAGAGGATCAAGTACCTGGAGGAGAACGTGGGAGCATCGCAGGTGAAGCTGACTAAGGAGGAGGAGGAGGAGCTGAGAAATCTTGCGGTCGAGGCTGGAGTTGAGGGAGGACGGGACTCTTTTTTTGGCAGCTTTACCGACACGGTGCCCTTGGAGAAATAGAGTGCTTGATAACGGTTTTTATGCCAGATCTAGACGAAGAAGTTTGCCCTTCCACTTAGTCCCGTCGTCATCGTCATTCTCAAAGCGCCCAATGACCTGAAAACCTCGGTCTAAATAGTATCTGTCAAGAATCAGTAAAAAGCTTTGAACCTGAGAAACTCCCTTGTGTAAAGGTCATAATTAATGGATGTAACAACATACTGCACCAGCTGTCCATTGTCCCCGTCCCAGCAGTCAATCCACATTGTCTTCCAACCGCGCTCAATAGTATACTCCTTCACTTTTGCAAGAAGAGCAGCTCCAGCTCCTTTGCGTCGATCGCCAACTCGGTGATCGGTGACGAGATATTGCAAGAAGACAAAGTTGCCTTCCTCGGTGGCGGGTCCGACATAGTCCTTGAGGCTTTCGGATTCATGAAGGTATTTTACAAAACGCTCATCAAGAAGCACTGCGAAGCCGACAGAAAGAAGAATATCGCCATTCTCATCGACGCGCCTGGCTAGCCCGTCATTATGAAGAGTTCCTTCACTGACTTGATCGTCGTGTACCTCGGCGATGAATATCCTCATTGGGTGACCAGTTCCCGCCTCACGAAAATCCTCCGATTTTGTAACCATTTCCTGTATACGTTGACTGAATCCTTTCTCCTTTGATAGCGGTTCTATACCCCACTGGCCTGAGTTTCCAGCAGCGGCGAGGTGAGGCAGTGTTGAGTCGAATGCATCGATAATGAACTGGGCGTCATTGGACGCTGCACGAGCGTCGCGGATAGAAAATCTTCGTGCCATAGTTTGGAACGAGTTAGATAACAATGGCCTTGAAAATTTAATGAGATATGAAGACCATTTAGTTCGCGGTTGGTCATCATTGGAACCACAACACGTGCGGGGTGTAAATAGTAAGGATACTGATCCTTCGAGATAAGATTATTTGCAGCTGTAAGCCTCAGGATATTTGATGCTGAGACTCTACATTTGAACCGTCTGACATGGTTCTTCTCTGGGGCTGACTTGATTCTCAGCATCTGGTGCTATCGTTGTGCGATGTAACCACATGGATGCTACGGCTTGAAGCTTGGCTTCTCCTCAAGAAGTTGTAAGGATTTCCGAAATGAAACGGCCCTGGAAGAAAACGGCTGTCAACAATGACGCCGTTGCACTTGCTGACAGACCAGCCCTATCCCAGCTCATGTCTGTCTATCAGCCGCACGCCAACTTGAACTCAAAGACAAAGAAGCGTCTCACAGGGTGGAGGACGTTGGTTTGCATGCACCAATGATACAAACCGTCTTTGTTATTCTTCTGCCACAACCTGCACGATTGTTGACCAGCCATATTCGACTGAGAAAGAAGATACAAAAACTGTTGGTTCAAGCTCAGCATTCAGATGTTTGAATGGTATATGCGTGTTAGTGGTGGGACCTCAACTCAAAACCTTGTCCGCAACGACCTTCTGCTTAATGGCAGCATGACCCATGATGGATCATCCTTGACTAACCCATGCTTGAGAACTGTAATACGGGAACAATGGGTGCAAGGATGCTGGCTAGTCAGATGTCAAACGATGGAAGAGGCCTGAGTCGTCCACAAAAAATAGGCCAGAGCACAATCAGCTCGGGTTGAGGTTCGGCAATGGCTTGGATCTGAGAGTATGGGCTGGGCCGTCAAATCTGGGGGAGTGGACACCTTGATGGGTTCCAGGGACTTGTTGATCAGTTTGCAGTGCTGGAATTCGACATAAATAAGTCACGTTGCCACTCCTCTCTAGCTCGTGCTGTCGCTGATGCGCTCTTCTTGACTTCGCTTTATCTTCTGCTTCAGCAGATAGTGGCTCGTGACTCGCTTGATCCGTCATTGTCCGTCATTTTGTTAGTGAACTGCCGGCACCATCAACTAGTAATCCAATCACTAGAGGCTGACATCACCGAGTCATTCAGTCTCAAAGCGAGCTTCCTCCCGAATGGACGTTCTTCTTTAGGTTTCACCGACTTTATACCTCCCATTTTCAAGTACTGGAGAAACAATACCGTCATGACCGAAGAACCCATGCTCTTGCGGATCCCTCCCGAGATTCGTATGCTGATATACGATTATCTCCTTGACAATGGCGAGACAAAGGATATCTCAATCCGTAACCAATCGAGATGCGAGTACCAGGCGCGTCGTTCGAAATGTCAACGCTCAGCGTACCATGTACTAGAGCGGACTATTACCAAGATGTCATTCGAAACCACATATTGCGCCGACCCTGACCCCGATCGAGCGATGCACATGGCGATTATGCATATCAATAAACAAATTCGCGAAGAAGCGTCACATTTCTTGTACACGAGGCATGCTTTCCACTTTGGAGAGGACCTCGAGGCTGTGGTACCGTTTCTTACCGACAAGACGCCGTGCACAAGAGATCTGGTCCGAGAGATCAGCCTCTATAAGCGCAGCCCAACGAATGCCCTTAAGCCAGATTCCTTCGACTGGTCGTCTGTCTGTCATGCATTGCGCAGTCTGCGCAGCTTGGATAAGCTGACGCTTGTCATTGAAGGCGCTCGGCCGAGAGAACCATGGGACGGGCCTCAAAGTTTGACCGTCTCTGACTTTCGACTGTTGTACTCAACTCGCCATGAGAGCTTAGAGTGGGCGCGGGAATTGGCATCGATAAAGACGATAAAGGAGGTTGTGATTGTTGCAGATATCCATCATTTACCGCAACCACAGACAAATATGATGCTGATCCTTGCCGCATTCTCATCGTCAATCGATTCATCGCTGGTGGACTTTCTTCGCCATGATCTGGGCATTCCTGCACGAGCTGAACAACCACACTCCTGCAGTACCGGGGTATTTGGCTGGTTCAAGAAATACCGACAGAATGGATGTCTAGCAAGTTGAAGGAGTCAAGGAATGCGCGAGGTGAATTGAAACGAAAGGCGTCGAGGCATGACTGGATGGGACAGGACGGGGAGTAGGACTGGATTTAGTTGTGACCATTCTTGATATTAGCGCATAAAGATTGATATTTTCAGGGCTTTTCTAAGCCGTCATTGATTAAAAAGGATTCATAGATGACGAGGAGAATGTGTGTTACGAGTGAAGTGATATCACTTTCGACTTCTTCCTCAGAGCGCAATGAGACCATCACGTGATGAAATCTTGCGTTCAAGGAACCCCCATCTATTAAGTGCCCGTTGTAACGGAAACCCATACAGTGAGGCAACAAGATAAAGTATGTTATACTCTTAATATAAGCATGCAATCTTAATTACTCTGTGCTCTTGCCATTTTTAGGACTTCTTCCTTGAAACTCGGCCTCAAGTCGGGGGTCCGGTGGCTGGGACGGGATGGAGCCTAGGGCGGGCTGCCGCCTAAAGAGGTGCAGGTGCAGGTACAGCGCCATTATCCGCTGTCTCCCAGCGAGCTAAGGCCCACCTCAACCCATTCTCAGCCTCCCCTGTATCGTCATCGTCCTGCGCATTGCATTGTATGGGCGCACCCATCACAACCTCCGTCCAACGCTCAACTAACCCCCGCCATCTCCTACGTCGTTGCGTCTGTTGTCGTCGCACCTTCATGAATTGCTAGGAGCCTGGCTTGCCCCGATCTGCTCCAAGCTACCCCGCCGTCATAGCTCGACAAGATGGCCACGCCAGCTCCCCCCGAAGACCAGGCTCGTCTGCTCGAAGATGCCCTCGTTGCCGTGCGTCAGCAGACGTCGCTGATGCGCAAATGCCTTGATACTCCTGGCAAGCTAATGGATGCGCTCAAATGTTGGTATGTCGATGTCTATGTTGCGCGCCGTCGTAACCCAATCCCCTGAAAGGCGCTGCTGACTCTTGATAGCTCAACTCTTGTTTCCGAGCTTCGCACCAGCAGTCTCGGTCCCAAGCAATATTACGAGCTGTACATGTCTGTCTTTGACGCCTTGCGATACCTATCTGTGCACCTTCGCGAAAACCACCCTGTCAACCATCTAGCCGATCTCTACGAGCTTGTTCAGTATGCCGGCAACATCATTCCACGATTGTATCTTATGATCACAGTCGGAACCGCCTACATGGCCATTGAGGATGCGCCTGTCAAGGAGCTGATGAAGGATATGATGGACATGAGCCGAGGTGTTCAGCACCCTATTCGTGGACTCTTCCTCCGATATTACCTCTCTGGCCAAGCGAGGGACTTCCTGCCGACAACTGAGAGCGACGGTCCTGAGGGCAACATCAGCGATTCCATCAACTTCGTGCTTACGAACTTCGTTGAGATGAACAAGTTATGGGTTCGACTGCAACACCAGGGCCACTCAAGAGAGCGCGAACAGAGAATTCGAGAGCGAAAGGAGTTGCAGCTCCTCGTTGGCAGCAACATTGTGCGCCTAAGCCAGCTCGTCGACCTCGAAACATACAAGTCTAGTATTCTGGCGCCTCTGCTAGAACAGGTGGTTCAATGCCGGGACGTTCTCGCCCAAGAGTATCTCCTTGAGGTGATTACGCAAGTTTTCCCGGATGAATTCCACCTGCACACCTTGGACCAATTCCTTGGTGCCGTTTCGCGCCTCAACCCTCACGTCAACGTCAAGGCCATTGTTATCGGGTTGATGGATCGGTTGTCCGAGTATGCGGAACGCGATGGACCAGAAGAGAAATCCGACGATAGGGCCAAGGTCGAGTCTGATGCCCTTGCAAAATTGCTTGAAAAGGTCAAGCTTGAGAAGGAAACACCGGCAGCTGCGTCCTCAGAGTCCAAACCCTCTGAAGAAGCCGACACACCTGCTGAGGCTGCCGACACTGACAAGACACCTGAAAACGAGGGTGAAACAACAGCCAAGACCGCCGAGACTACTGAAGAGACAGCTGGTGAGAGCAGTACTGACGATTCTAGCACGCTAGCCGAGTCTGCGCCTTCAGTTGCGGATACGGAAACAACTGCTGTCAACGGTCAACGCTCGATCACGGACAGTGTACAGCTTTATGAAGTATTCTTCGCCCAGGTCAAGAACCTGGTGGAGGCCCAGCATCTTCCTGTGCCAGACATCATTGCTCTCTTGGTGTCCCTTTGCAACCTTGCGCTCAACATTTACCCCGACCGATTAGACTATGTCGACCAAATTCTAGCTTATGCGACCACCAAGGTCCGAGAGCACATCAACAATGCCGATCTTCACTCGCCTCCGGCCCAGCAGAGCTTGCTTGCCCTCCTGCAGGCACCCCTCGATCACTACGTTTCTACCTTTACTGCTTTGTCTATTCCCACCTACGTTCCTCTTTTCCAGTCGCAATCATACCCTACCCGCCGCGCCGTCGCTGGTGGTGTCGCTCGCACTCTGCTCAAGGATCAGACTAAAATCTCGACTACGGACCAGCTCGAGAATGTGCTCGAGATACTAAAGGTGCTCATAAAGGAGGGCTCTCAGGCGCCTCAAGGATATCCAGGGGTTACCCAACGACGTCCTGTGGAGACGGATGAGACGATGGAGGAGCAGGGGTGGCTCGCGAGAATCGTGCACTTGCTGCAGGCTGAGGATAACGACACTCAGTTCAAGCTGCTTCAAATGACGAGAAAGGCATACTCGGAAGGAAACGAGCGTATTCGCACGACCACGCCACCACTTCTGACTGCATCCATGAAGCTAGCAAGGAAGTTTAAGTTGCGGGAACACTTCGACGACAATTGGGAGACGCAGAGCAACGCTCTATTCAAGTTTATGCACTCTGCTCTTAGCACGCTGTATACCCGCGTCAACGGTTCAGGAGCCGCGGAGATGGCGCTGCGCCTCTTTTGCTCCGCTGGTCAAACAGCAGACATGGCCGGGTTCGAAGAGGTGGCGTACGAGTTCTTTGCACAAGCCTTTACAGTGTACGAGGAGGCCGTGTCGGATTCGAAAGCTCAGTTCCAGGCTGTCTGCGTGATTGCTACTGCTCTTCACCAGACACGAAACTTTGGCAAGGAGAACTATGACACACTCATTACCAAGTGTGCACAGCACGGAAGTAAGCTGCTGCGGAAGCCTGATCAATGCCGCGCCGTGTACCTGGCGAGTCATTTGTGGTGGGCCACTCCTATTGCGTCCAACGGCGAGACTGAGGAAACAGAGGTATGTATAGGTTCCTGTGCTCAAGACCTTGACTAACATGCATAGCTCTACCGTGACGGCAAGCGAGTACTTGAGTGTCTCCAGCGTGCCCTCCGTGTGGCTGATTCCTGCATGGAAACGGCCACATCGATTGAACTCTTTGTTGAGATTTTGGACCGTTATGTGTACTACTTTGATCAACAGAACGAATCGGTGAGTTTCGTTGACGGATGCTTCCAGGAATTTGCTAATATGTTTAGGTTACAACCAAGTATCTCAACGGGCTTATTGAACTCATTCACTCCAACCTGGCAGGCAACCAACAGGACTCTGCGTCAGTTGAGAATAGCCGCCGGCATTTCCATCAGACATTGGAGAACATCCGTAGTCGACAATACGAGGGTGTTGTGTTGACACCAAACTGAGAGATGATTGACAGTAGAAGGGGGAAAGAGGAGGCGATTATGCGGCATAGCGATAGATAATGTTTAGCTTGTGGGCTGAGGAAGAGCACGTAGTTGTATATATGTACACTTTGCCCAAAAATTGACGACAGGCGTAGTGAAGCTCGTTCTGGTGTTTGTGTGAGATGCTTGTTAGGTGAGAGTTGAAGTGCCTTTGACGAATCACTGATGGAGATATGGACCTGTACTACATGGATGACTAGCAAACATGCTTAGCAGAATGAAGCACTATTATTTCTAGATTTATAGCTTATTCAACCGTTTGTTTAGTAGGTAGTTAATCTATTCCCACTCTCAGGTACTCCAAGGTCACGACCAGGCAGGTTATGGCGCTCATCATCTCCCGCCCACAAGTTAGACTGTCTGTCTGTCTCCTTATCCCAGCTTTTGTGGGGTAATCCTGGTGGCGTGCATGGGCTATTTTAAAATACGCGGGTTCAGGAGACGAGCGAGCTTAGCTACCTAGATACGCGTTGGATGCCTCTCAGAAAGAAGAGTCACCAGAGCATGTTTAACAGAGCACTTGCTTGACATGAGGAAATGGCAGCCAGCAATGGACAATGTAAATAGCATTCAGCCAATGTACTATAACTTAATCAGAGTTTGAACAACAAAGGCCGAGACTTGCCAAGTCTCCCGGATTAACTCAGCCACTCAACCATGTCTCCGTACTAACCGGCGGGTTATAGTGGGCTTCCGGGTCCCTTACGTGGACACTCGGTTCGCCATCATTCCCCCGTCGCATCGAATCTATATCAGCATTTGCATTTCGACTTTGATCAACTCGCGTCAACCTTTTTTTGCCATTTTCCTCTCCATCAAACCGTCGAATCGGGGGTTTTGGCCTGTCCATTTGGCGATGCGATTCTGGCGTCCGAGTCTATCTCTTGTCTCTCTTTCTTGACGCTCCTTTCTTACTAGAACCGTCTTAATTGTTTCGCAACGATCGACTTGCATCGCCCACTCCTTATCTCAACTTTCCAGCGAATGGCTCTGCAGCTTGTCAAGAGTCCCCTTTGAACACCCCGAGTTCAGCTTCAGTCAGGTTGAATACACACACGAGAACCGAGGGCGCGGTTAGCGCTCAGACTCAATCGATATGCCTTCCGAAAAGGCTCCTTTCTATGATCCCATACCTCCCACTTACGACCAGGCCGTAGCCAGCGGCAGTCACTATGATCCCGACGACTGGTCTCCCACCCCAAGGTCTCCCACCAACGAGCGAAATGCCACCGAAGCAGAATCCCAGGGCCTCCTACAACATTCGAGTGGCGCCAGCTCGTCACGCAGACCTGACGGCTATCGACCACCCACAGTAGAGACTGATGACGAGGACAGCTTGTGGGATAGTGACAGCGACAATGATGACGAGGCCGCGCAGGTTCGACGTGAGATGCAGGAGATGGAGATTGAAGAACCCGACCGATCCCGGGGCTCTCAATGGGGGAAGCGAATAGGCTCATATCTAACTCTGCCACGGTGGAAGTGGTCCTGGCGGCCAAGGTTACCACGATTACGCATACGACTGCCTCAGCGAGCTGATGCGCCAGCGGCCGACAACGCCGAGTCTAGCACGGGCGAGAATGAGGAGACGCCAAGCCAGACATCGAGGTGGAGAATACCGAATATGCCCAAGTTGGACAAGACAGCCATCATCTTGTTCAGTGTGCGCATTCTGGCGCTCACAATTATAGTTGGCTTTTTCTGGCTGCTCTTCGCCAGCGACATGTTTGGTGGTCTTTCAGATCGTTTGGGAGGTGGTTTCCGTTTCAACCCCGAGGACCTCCGAGTTCACCTGCTACGCACCGTCGATCCTATGAGGATGCGCGCTTCTGTGCAGCACTTTTCGAATTATGCCCATATTGCCGGCACCGAAGGCGACTATGCGACGGCCCGGGATGTTCAAGTCATGTTCGGTAAGGCAATGTTAGATGAGGTGATGATGGACGAGTATAAAGTTTATCTCAACTATCCTCGCAAGGACGGCCGTACGGTGCAAATTATGGACGGCAAGGATGTCAAAAAGGCCATATGGACGGCCAAGTTGGAAGAGGAGGAAGTTGGTGGCGAAACGGCAGGTCGACAGACGTACGCTTTTCACGGATATTCCAAGGCGGGTGATGTCAAGGGACCCCTGATTTACGCCAACTATGGTTCACGGGAAGACTTCAAACATCTTACAGACAAGGGTGTCAACGTCACGGGAGCTATTGCGCTTGTACGAAATGGCGGCACTCTAGACAACCAGGCTCTCAAGGTAAAGGCAGCCGAGCTGGCGGGCTTTGCTGGCTGTCTTATCTACTCTGATCCCGCGGACGATGGATTCAAGAAGGGCGTTGTGGCACCTGAAGGGCTGTATATGCCCGCAGACGGTGTTCAAAGGGGCTCTGTAGGCCTTACGAACTGGGCAATTGGTGATCCTTTGTCGCCTGGTTACGGAAGTAAGGGAGATCAGAGGATCACGCTTGACAAGACGAGCGGACTGGTTGGTATCCCAAGTCTTCCTCTGGCGTGGAGGGATGCAAAGGTCTTGTTGCAGCATCTCAAGGGCTACGGCAGAAAGGTACCGGATAAGTGGGAGGGCGGTGTTCCAGACGTCGAGTGGTGGACAGGCGATGAGAAGTCTCCGATTGTGCGTTTGAAGAACGAGCAGGACGAAGACCCGATGCATATGATTTGGAACGTTTATGGCCGGATCAACGGCATGGAGCAGACGTCCAAGTCTATCATTATCGGTAATCAGCGCGATTCCTGGGCCTTCGGCGCGACAGACCCCCATTCGGGTACTGCCGTTATGATCGAGATGGCTCGAATCTTTGGAGACCTCGTCCAGCGCGGCTGGAGACCCTTGAGGACGATCGAGTTCATGTCGTGGGACGCTTCCGAGTACAACTTGATTGGCTCAACCGAATACGTCGAGCACAACTCTGATCAGCTGCGCGACAATGCCTTTGCCTATATCAACCTCGACGCTGCCGTTGCCGGCAGTGATTTGCACGCCTCCGGATCGCCTGTGTTCCAGAAGTCTCTCCTACACGCTCTTGGCCGGGTTGTTGATCCCACAACTAATGCGACTTTGCGAGAACTTTGGGACCAGAGCCACTCCGAGCTCGAGGTACCCGAGGGAAGGGGTGACCACCTCCCATTCCAGGATATATCTGGAACGAGCTCAATCGATTTGGCATTCAGGGGGAAACAGGTTCCTCACCATTCAAGCTACGACAAGATTGAGTTGGTGGACAATTTTATTGACCCTGAATACAAATATCACGGCGTCATGGGCCAGGTAGTGGCTCTCCTCATCCTCGATCTTGCAGACCGACCTATTATGCCTTTCGACATGGGCTGGTATGCGGAGAGATTGGGTCAATGGGTAACGGACCTAGAGAAGTGGGCAGCCAAGCAAAAAGGAAAACCCAAGGGCGATAAAGACACTTTCAAGGAGCTTAAGGAAGCTGTACAGCTCATCCAGCACAACGTTGCCGCATTCGAAAAATGGGAGTTGGGCTGGGACCGCGATGTCTTGGGCAACGGAGGCTGGGAAGCCAATGATGTGGGCGCATCTCGACTGGCATACAACAACAAGATGGCTTACTTTGAGACGGCGTTGCTGGACATGGAAATAGGTGGCGGTGTAAGTCTACTGCATCTTGGCTACTGAACAAACCAAAACTGACCCTTGCTAGATCCCCAACCGCACACAGTTCAAGAACGTCGTCTTTGGACCGGACGCCTGGTCCAATGAAGGAGCTATCTTCCCTGCCATCCGCGACACCATTGAAGCTGGAGACTGGATAGGTGCCAAGCCTATCATTTACAAGACGGCAGCACTTCTTCGCAAAGCAGCGTCGACCCTAGAGATGCAATAAAGCATGTGTATGATTTTGGGCAGCGAGAATCTCCTTTTATCATTTCTTTGTTTTTACAAAATCCCAAGTCTTGGCAAGCTCGCCGTTGTCTTTTTATTTTTCTTTTACAGGATATATATAGTGTCTGATTTCTGGTGATTCGGCACCTGCGTCGAGATTCGACACGAAAATGTACAGGAGGCATTGCACGGAGTTTGGTTACGTGGATCCCACTTTTATTTTATGGGTAGGGTTTGTTGGGGGTGATTTATCGGGATAGAGTGAGGGTCTGTCTGCTCGCCCTGGCTGGGTAGATGAGATTCTACTTTGTTATAGTTACAGTAATGAAGGAATGCGAGTCACTCATGTACTTTGAGATGTTGCTTGATGTAGCATTGTCTGTGAATGAAGGTACACTCGTGACTGAGCCTTGATATATCTAGCGACTGGTACAACTCTGGTGGTGTTTTCATCGACTATCCCACCACTTACGCCTTTTGCGGCTCAAAGTCTCCCACCGAAACCAGCTTTCCAACAACATCGTACTTTTCCAAGAAGCGCTCCTCCCAACCCTGCAGCGCCTCCATCTGTTCACCATCCAGCCCTTCGAGGCTGTCAAGCGGGCCATCAAGATCCTTTGTCAGCATGTCCTCGTCGAAGCTTCCGCACGCGAGGCCACGGCTAGCATCTCTGCCTGCAAAGTTGCTGTAAGGTCCGCCGGGTCCGTAGAAGTTGCGACCAGGTGTGACGTCGAAGACGCGGCCGCGGACAGCCAGGTAGACAGGGCGACCTTCTTCGCCGTTGAAGGGGAGCAGCGTGTGGGGTGTGTAGGTGCGGAAGACGGTCGAGGGGGAGTCGCGAGGGAGAGAAGGTGGTGGGGAGGAGCGCAGGAGGGCGTAGGTTGTATAGCAGACGACCGAGAGGAGGATTAGGTTGAGGGGGGTGATGAGCGAGGCGCTGAGGGGGGAGTTAGCGAGGTGGTGGTGGTGGTAGAGATGGGGAGACGTACGTTTCTTGGGTGGCTTGCTGGGCCATCTGGCGCTCGACGTGATCCATGGTGTTTGTTTGTCTATGCGCGTTTGCAATGGTGAAGGTAAAGTCAAAACTGGTTGTTTGAATAAGGGTTCAAGTGTCGAATTGAGTTGGGGTTGTTGATGGTAAGATATTATGTCAGTTTCCGAGCTCCCCGGGCTTCGTTGGGTTTCTGACCCCACTTAAGCTCCGGCGCCCGTCTCCTTCGGACGGAATTGCGGTTCGGGAGTTGACAGTTACCGGTAAGTATTCCGAGCCACGGACAAGCTACGTCTTTCTATGGCGAGTAAGAGCGTATGCAATTAGTTCAGAGCATCTCTTGTTGCTGTGATCCAATGCTTTTGTTGATTTGCAGTACAGGAGGGTATGTCATAGAACTGCACTGTCTTGCCAACAGATGAACTTATAGCTATGTCTCCTTAGGATAATAGTTCTGTCTAAAGTATTTGATCACCGTTAGAAATTTTACGACACTTAAAAGCCCTTTTAGTTGAGATAGCAGCTATAGAATCAGCCTAAAGATGTTTTACTTGTAAGTCTTTTTCTCCAAGAACTAACCACATGAATATTAATTGCTCTACCTCATAAACCTTCCACCATCTTGCCATAGATAGGTACCAAAAAGCTCAACCAAAAAGAAAGACATGGGTAAAGACAACCAGATATCAAAGACCGCAAAAATGGAGGCTGAGGGATTTGAACCCCCGACCTTTCGCAGGCATTTGGAACAATGCAAAGCGAACGTGATTCCCCTACACCAAGCCCCCGGTGTTGGATGTTAACCGACGCGTCTACGAAGCCCTATGATAGTGATACTTTGAGACAGCTATCGATACCTCTCGAGTACCTCTTGCCAAGTGACGAGTTCAACCGACGATATGGTGTTTAACATTGTAACTGCATCATGGTCAAGGGATAACTTGGTACTTCAGATGGCCAAATACACATAAGGTACGGTGACTGGCTACCTTGCCTATGCATGAAGCGTATAGCAACATGACCGATCCCTACAGGTAGAGTTACTGCAAGAAAACATAAAAAGAGTTTGTGGTACCATGGTGGCATAGGTCTTATATTATTCGTAGCCTCTATAAGCAACTAATGAGCACAAAATGTCCACCCGCAGTATGCGCCGTGTAAGCCATTGCCCGTGTCACTCAGGGTAATGCCTAATACAAGCAGGCAGCAACCACAATCTGCCTACCTAGGCACCTACCTGTAGTACCAAAGGACCTAAAAGTTGAACATGAGTAACTACTCCCATGTATGTCATTAAACCCTAAATGGTAAGTATAACTCATTGCCTTAGCCTCGACGTGTGAGTCAACGGCCAAGACTCAGCCTCAGCCTCACGGTGACAATACAAAGCTTCAACTAGACTCTCAAGTACAACAGAGCCCTGAAACCCTCCACGAGAAATACCGCTCCAGATATTTTCGCGTCGTACTCTAACTTCCAACGATGGCTGAAGTACCCTCATCACCCTCTTGCGATCCTGGCCCCGTCTACTTCTGGCGCGAGACAGATCCAGAGGTCGGATACCTCTCACAATGGTACGACTCCCCCTTTCGCGACGATCAAGCCAATAAGACGTACAAAACAGCTGAGCAGTAAGCATCATGAAACAAGACTTGGGGGTTCAGAGCTAAGATTATCAAGTTACATGATGCATCAGAAAGCCCTCTTCTTCAAGGACGAAGTCACCGCTCTCGAGATTCTAAAGACCGCATCTCCGCGCAAAGTGAAATCTCTGGGCAGAAAAGTCAAGAACTTTGACGAAGACACATGGAAAAAGCATCGTTGCAGTATTACCCGGCGAGGCAATCTGCTCAAGTTCACACGCGCCATTTCTGAGGAGGGCCTCACGCCTAGCACCACTGTTGACGGAACACGGCAGCCTATTGAAGGCACTTTGCTAGAGAAGTTGCTTAGTACGGGCGAGAGGGAGCTTGTCGAAGCGAGTCCGTTTGATCGGATATGGGGGATTGGGTTCAAAGCCGCAGATGCAGAAGCCGCGAGAGGAGCATGGGGAGAGAATTTGCTTGGAAAAGAGTTGATGGAGGTGAGGAGGATCCTAAGGAAAGATATCAGTAAGTAACAGAAAGTATATGTGTCAGAAAGATGAAGGTCAAGACGGAGACATCAGAATTAGACACAGTCAATCGAGCGGCGCGGGCAATGGTTTGAGGTAATTTGGCTTTACGCCTGAATAGATTGCAACGGCCTTGAAACATAAAGGCAACTTTTGAACATGCATGTCTATAGTCCATCTTGCCCTACCAATGATGCCCGGCCTGGTACCCCTATCCCCTTCAGTAATCGTACATACAAGAGCCTCGTCTCGAGGCAAGCAGAGCGGCGTGGTGATCGTTTCTTGCTGGTGAACAGCCCCAAGCCCCATTTTCCCCAAAGATGCTTGTTTTCTTTTGGTGTGTTTTGTTGTGTGTGGTATTGATGTTGTTTTCGTGTCGAGAGCCCGCCCTGGTATTTCCACATGATGGCACATATTGTACAGTAATTAACACATATTAGGCGATGTTTCGTCAATCGCCCTCCCTCTCGTCCCGCAGATAACCAACAAAGGCAGAATCCCAACCCCTGACGCCGCATTGCATCGAAATGGCTGTGCTTTTTAGTACCAGTCTCGTCCGGACTTCTGCATCTCAATCAACCGCCAGCCTCGCGTCTCAGGGTTGTTGACATCCTCAGGCACTCGTGTGATACCAATGGCATATGTCACCAGCTGCACCTTGTCCTCCATGCCCGCCGCAAGCTCATTGGTCTTGGCATTGCGGTAGACGTGGACCTCCTGGGTGCGGCAGGTGATGATAAAGACTGGAATCTCACCAGGGTCAAGCATGCGCGCTCGCAGAATGTCGACGTTCCTGATATCCAAGATCTTTCCGTCAGACTTCATGCCTGCCTGAGTGATTTGCTTTGTCAATGCCTCGTACACAGAGTACTGGGCAGCAGAAAGCCAAAGCTTCAGTGTCTCGGTTTCACCCTTGACGTAAGCATCCAGCACCTCGGGGAGGATGTATTCTCGGAGCTCCTGAAGGAAAGGCTCTGTCTGGAAGTTGGGATCCATGGATCGGAACTTCTTGATCACCATAGCCGTCTCGTTCTCAGCGAAGAAGCTGCCGATTCGGTCGGTGATACTTCGAGCAGTCGATACAAGGGGGTTCTCAGACTCTTCATACTTGTCCTTGAGGCTGAAGATTCCCTGCACGTATTTGTTCTGGTCCCGGAAGTCTCTCCAAGCCTCCTTCCATGCCGCATCCTTGTGAACGGTCAAGTTGGTACCGGCGCTGTCACGTATTAGAGCTTATTCGAATGGATGCGAGTCAGCAGAAACTCACTTGATGTCCTCCTCCATGACCTCGGTCGTCTTGAAGCCTCGCTGTTTGTCCAACGCCTCTCGGCGTTTCCGGCGCTCCTCCTTCTCAACCCAGCCGCCATATCGCGAAGAGCTGCCATCATCAATGACATTCTTGACGTTCTTATAAGCCTCTGTGTTTCGGATAGGCTGAGTGGCCTTGTCCATGGCGTCTCCGGTCACATTAGCTGCCTTACGCACACCCTTGACGACTGAAGTATCCCAAGTCCATGAAGCACCCTTGCCAATGGCGCCTGCAGTTACCTTGGCACCCTTTCCGAGGGTCGAAGACACGGCGCCGGTGGACTTTTCGTAGGCTTCACGAGCACGTCGCACACCCTCACTCTCAGCGAACTGGTTAGCAGACGCAGCAATCTGCTTGGTCGACTCGTTCCATTCCTGCGACTTCTGGAATTCTGTGTTCATGGTCTCCATGAAGACTTGCCAGGGAGTCTTGTCGCCGTGAGGGGGAGGGGGAGCGGCATCCTCTTTTTTCTTGTCCTTGCCCTCACCTTCACCCTCGCCCTCTTCCTTGCCTTCCTTGTCACCATTCTCGCCCTTCTCACCCTCCTCGGTCTTCTTTGACTGCTCTTCCTCGGGTTTAGGCTCGGACTCGTGCTCAGCAGGCTTCTTCTCTTTGGCGTCGGTAGGGGCAGCACCTGAGGGTGACTGCTCGGTCTTGGGTTTGTCTTGGGATAGTCGGCTGGAGAGATGGAAGAGGCGAGATTGCGCGGTATAGGTGGGGGAGAAGCGAAGCTCGGATGGTACAAAAGGAGATTTTAGAGGCGATTGAACCGATGCGGACAGAATTGAGCCTTGTGACCTTGAGCCGTTGCTGGAGGCATTCTGAGAGAGCTGAGAGGCTAATCTGCGATAAGCGGGAGATCTGCCGGCGGATGAGACATGAACGGATGCCCGCGACAGGGCGAGCTCCGAGGAGGCCGTCTTTCTTGCGAGGGAATTCATGGTTGCAGCAGCACAAGACGACAAGAAGCCCTCCAAAGAAGAACGGGGCGTGGTTATTATGGAGATGGACCGTGGAAGATGGTGGAATGGCCCCGAGGAAATTTTGGTTTTGCGATCTCGGTCCGGGGCGGAAAGGGAAGGAAAGCGCCGACCCGGCAAAGCCTCGGTAGAAAACTCCATCGGGCCCCGGCCCGCTGCTCTAGAGCATCAACGGCGAGTAAAAATTGGCAGAAGCTGATAGATCCCTTTAAGATCCCACGATAGGCAATGCGCACAAGATGAGCCGACCATTGACGAGTCGCCTCGCGGCTCAATCGCTCTTTCGAAGCCCCCAAGTCGCCGTCCCCAAGTCGTCATTCCAAATTGTTCGGTCCATTTCGCAGACGACTTCTCTCCACGATGATCAGCCGTCTCGACCAGTCCGGAGGCCCTCCAACAAGCCAAGCACCACCTCTCTCCTAGAGAGTATTTACGGCTCATCCAAGACAAGCACAGCCCAATCCTCCCAGGGCCAGGACAATGCCATGGCCAACCTCTCCCAGAGCTTGGTTTTCAAAACTCTCGACAAATCCTCCACCATCGACACAAGCGCCCTTTCCGGAGGCATCAGCAGACAGGTGGAAGCAAAGGAAGACGACCTCGAGCCTTTCCACTTCCACATCTACTCTCACAAGCACAATACCCACATCACATGTACTAAGCCTAACCGAGAGCCTATCATCTCTCTTTCGGCTGGCAACATTGGTTTCCGCAAGTCTCGCCGTGGTACCTTCGATTCCGCCTACTCTCTCACAAAGTACGTTCTGGAGCGATTGATACATACCGGCTGGCCCATGAAGATGAACCGCTTGGAGGTGGTGTTGCGAGGTTTTGGTCAGGGGCGAGAGGCTGCTCTTAAGGTTCTGATGAGCCCAGAGGGTAGGATCCTGCGAGACAAGATCGTCCGTGTGGCCGATTCGACAAGAGTCAAGTTTGGTGGTACAAGGAGCGAGAAGCCCAGACGTCTGTAAAAAGACTTGGTCGGGATTGGGATTTGGAAATGGGATGGCAACATGTTCGCATAAGAATATCACTTTATCACGAACGGTAACAAAGTGGATGTACTATAACTACTTTGTACGACCTGTACTATACAATCGACAAGCCATAGCTTGCTTTGACTTTAAGTTCTTAAAGAATGATCTGAACTATTGAAATGTTTGGTATCGTACTAATCCATGAAAGGCCGCCTCTAGAACTCCAAACTCCAATTGACAAACAGACAAGTGTTGCGGTTACATATACCGTGCAACCTGGTTTACACTCTTATGGGTGTATAGCCCTTTCAGCCAGCGCTATCAGCGTAGAGCCTGTTCTGCTAGAGGCAGACGGCGCCCGGCTGAATCGCGGAGCGCTTGCTTTCCTTTACCACTACCACCACGTCTTCTCTCCTCTTCACTATCCCACTCTTCGTCATCCCCACTGCCATCAGTACTTTCCGTCAGTAAATGGGGGCCTGAAGCACCGAGTATGCGCGAGGTTTCGTTGGAATTGTCATAATCGTCCAAAAGTGCACCTTCGCTCGTATCGTATTCGGGCGGCTCGATCCAGTCTCGAGGGACGACACAAGGCAGCGCGACACCAATACTAGCAGCTCGGTTCAACCATGATGGGCCCGTCTGGCCCGTGAGCTTCTTACAGAGATATGAAGTGAAGTGATTGCAATTCTTGGTGAGAAGATTATATGAGGTGCCGAGGAACTCTTCGGAAGCGTCCTGAAGGGTTGCATCGATCTCCTGCTCGGTCGCAAGTGTGAACCCATGTAGGATCTCGCATCGAAATGTGCCTCCGGGCGGCTCGGTCCTAGGTTTTGTCCAGTATACACCGGTAAGACCTCGCTTGTCATGTCCACCATATGCGTATTCCCTTCCGTTGATGACAACGCCGGAATGGAGAAGCGAGGCGCCTACTGTCCATAGCACTGAAGAGAGTCGACCGGGCTATCAATGCCGCGCGTATTAGTGCCTTTCTTACTAGTAGGAGGGATGTTTGAATGGTTTCGCTTACCGGAAGCAAATCGTATACGTGTATGGTGATCTCGGTTTTTGACAGAGATAAAGTCGAGCGATGAGATCTACTCACTGAGGAGCTCTTCTTTGGCCGTGGCATGGTCGATGGATGCGACTATGCTACTTATGTTGCGACGTCAAAGTAGCTCGAGGCTTTGGGGATTGCAGGTGACGGGTTGAGCGGGGCTGGTTAAATGGTAGGCTACTGTAATCTGTAAGACTGCCGGGAATTTATACCACCTGTAGGTAGGTCTAAGGCGACCTAGGTACAGTGGACAAGACAAAGAACTTTGGAGAACAAAGAAAATGATATATGTGTTAGCTCGAAAGGGTGTTGAATAAGAAGTAAAGAAGAAGAGAAAAGGTAAAACAAAAAGCGCGGATATCAGTCAAATCTAAAATCCTCCTGCTACCTGCTACTGTCGCAGAGCATTTCCAAAGACGGACCTGGACCTGTAACTTACAGTGCATGACCTGGAATCCAGGGTCTTGCTGCGCACGGCCGTACCTGTCTGCTGCCAAGCTGCTTTCGTCAGCCAATGACGTTGTTCCCCATTCGTAGTCGGATTAGCAGCTTCTCCGAAGGTCCGATGGCCCTGGCTCAAAGCCCAACCTCGTCTAGGTAGGTGGGGTGTTAGAAATTCTCATCTCATCTCCCGCAAGCTTCGCGCAAAATAAAAAGAGAAATATTTCTCTCTCCATCACCTTTGTCCCTTTTCCTCCCTTTTTCTTTGGCGCCGCTCTCGTTCTCGAAGCCGTCCAGGGCAGTTGAGGTTGGCAGCAGCCAACCAAGTATTCACGACGAAGTCCTTCACATCTTCTCTCTTCTTCGCTTCTTTCTCCCCTCTCTTGACACCCCGCGCAGCAAGCTCTGCAGCTCTTGGACACATTCCATCAACGCGCTTCGGCCTAGTCTTCCTTGTTCAACATCGAAACTACGCCAAATCACGAAGCAAGATGCCTCCTAAGAAGCAAGTCGTCGAGGAGAAGATTCCTCTGGGCAGGCCCGGAAACAACTTGAAGAGTGGAATTGTGGGTGATGATTTGTGTCTTGATACATGGCCATGCACTAACCCTACTGCAGGTCGGTCTGGCAAACGTCGGCAAATCTACTCTCTTCCAGGCCATTACCAAGTCTAATCTCGGTAACCCAGCTGTATGAAGCCCCCTCGCCATACGTCGTCTTTAGAATCGGGGTGCTGACAGCATCAAGAACTTCCCCTATGCCACCATCGACCCTGAGGAAGCCCGTGTCGTCGTCCCCGATGACCGCTTTGACTGGCTTGTTGAGAAGTACAAGCCCAAGTCGGTTGTTCCCGCCAACTTGACCGTCTACGATATTGCCGGTTTGACCCGCGGTTCATCCACTGGTGCTGGTCTTGGAAACGCTTTCTTGTCCCACATTCGCGCCGTCGATGCCATCTTCCAGGTCGTTCGTTGTTTCGACGATGCCGAGATTATTCACATTGAGGGTGACGTGAACCCTACCCGTGATCTCGACATCATCAGCGAGGAACTGCGACTCAAGGATATTGAGTTCGTTGAGAAGGCCCTCGAGAACCAGAAGAAGAAGACCCGCATGGGCGGTCAGAGTCTGGAGCAGAAGAAGGCCAAGCAAGACCAGGACACCATTGAGAAGGTTCTGGCCTGGCTCAACGATGGCAAGGATGTCCGCAAGGGTACCTGGGGTCCCAAAGAGGTAGGACTTTTTACTTTTTTTTTCAACCCTTCTGCTTTTATGATGACAAAAGGCCCTACGGCCTGATCTAATCCCAGCTCGTCGAATGCCTCACCTAAATAACGCTTAGAGGCATTGTGAGATAAACTTTACTCTGATAGCAAACCCTTCACACTATTCATGTTTGATACGCTTTTGAGAGAGCACTCGCTGACTCGCTCGTTTAGATTGAGGTTATCAACCCTCTTTTCCTCTTGACGGCCAAGCCCGTTGTTTACCTCGTCAACCTGTCTGAAAAGGACTTTATCCGCAAGAAGAACAAGCATCTTCCCAAGATTGTTGAGTGGATCAACGAGAACGCCAAGGGTGACCCCCTCATCCCCATCTCCGTGTCTTACGAGTCTCGCCTCACTCAGTTCGAGACCGAGGATGCGGCTAAGGAGGAGCAGAAGAACGTTGGTGCCGACTCAGTCCTGCCCAAGGTTATCCTTCAGATGCGAAAGACCCTGCAACTAGGCAGCTTCTTCACTGTCGGACCTGATGAGGTTCGACAATGGACCATCCGCACAGGCACCAAGGCACCTCAGGCTGCCGGTGTCATTCACACTGATTTCGAAAAGACCTTTATCCAGGCTCTCGTCTTCAACTACAACACCCTTAAGGAACTCGGTGACGAGTCCGAGGTCAAGGCCAAGGGCAAGATTATGACCAAGGGTAAGGAATACGTCGTTGAGGACGGCGATATCCTTCACATCAAGGCAGGTGCTGCCAAGAGCTAAGCGCACCATATCACATGCTGTGTTTGGTTTATATAGAAAAAAGTTGAATGCAATGATGTGATGAACAAAACTGAGTTCAGTGTCTACGTGGGTGAATCTCTGTGTGGTTAAGCTTGTCTGTATGTTGAAGTGATATGGCGAGGCATCACTGTAGCACTTGGCTTCATGAGTGTTCGCTCATTGTCGTCATTTTCATTGTTGTGGTTGAGCCTGTTGTGATGAAGCTTGTTGGTTATTTGGTGCGTTTGTGCTTTCTCTCGTGCCTACCCTATGGCAACAGGCGATCACTCATGGCTTCAACTCGTGTGAACTTTTGCAATTAGCTGTGTGTGAGACATGTGTCTACAGCTTCGATTTATCCAACACGAGGAGAATACGTGTATCATGAACGAGAACAGTCGTGAAAAGTGTCGTTCTCTATCGTCAATCTAAACTGGTGCTGGCCTTGCTAGTTGTGTATAAGAGAAATACCGAGTGAAGATTTCGATACCCAGGGTGTATCGAGCATTCATTGATTCATTCTCTTCCATTTGAGGCGTCTTAATATGTATTCTAAGATACAAAAAAAATAAAAAATAAAAAAAAAGAATACTGCGGAAGGTTATCTCCCAATCTTGATATACAGAGAAGCCAACCCATGGAAACTGAGATTCCATCTCATAACCAAAACATACCAAGCACACTCCCTCCAAATACCAGCCAACACATGGAGCAGCTCTCCAGCTGGTTCTTCTAGCTTCTATGGTCAGTAGTGGGGTAGCAATGAGGTCACGAAACCCTGCACAACTAAAAAAGCTCGAGTTGCAAAATAAACCAGAACCAAAAAACGAGTGTTTTGCCGTCAGCAAGACTCGAACTTGCGTTTTCAGTGCTTCAATCGAATGAGCCACAAACTGATGTACTAACCCCTATACGATGACGGCTGTTTCTTTGTTGTTGAAGTGATATGGGTTAATTTGGTCTATATAGGCTTGTGGTTGTTGGTGCAAAGCATAACGCCGGCTTTGACCCCAACCACCTGCTTTTGCCTTGGTCATGTGGCTCGATTGAAGACTTAGAGACATGCTTTTTGAAATTGTGTGCAAGTCTGTGCTCGTGAACCTTTATTTGTTGGATTGGAGCCACATTTCCTTGGTGTTACTACACGTTGGTGATAATCTGGGGAGATCACAGTCTTGGTAGTTGAGCGGGCTCTTGCACGTCACACCTTGAACAAAACACAATACTTTTGAACTATTTTCTGATTTTATTAAATAATAAACGAATTACAAAACTCAACAAGATGGTCGTTTCATCATCATGTCTTTATTTCAAATCATCCAATCATCCATCCATGGCCGCGTGATCATCATCATTTTCTCCAAAGGCACCAGGCCCTCAGATCCCACCATATCGAACACCTCGCTTGCCAAGCTCCTTGCGACCGATGGCATCCTCTGGCCACACCCATCCACGACTTCGCTTGGCCTCGCGCTTCTCAGCTAGCTGCGGTTGAGGAATCCATGAGTCACGGGGTTGAGCCTTACGACGGGTTCCCTCAGCGGGTGCGCCAATCTCAGTACGCCAGTGGGCGTGACCAACAGGAGTCTCATCGGAAGCCAGCTGACACAGTCCCCAGAGGGCAAGGCATGCAGTAAGGGGAGTCTCCTGGGGAAGGGTAGATGCATCACCTTCGGGCGCCGAAGCGGCAAGCTGAACTGAAGTAACCTCTAGATCACCAAAGAAGGGAGTGGTTGCAGTGCCATTGCGGACAAGAACAAGCTCAATCTCAGTGAGAATGAAGCCGTAGCGGCAACCGTGCTCGCGCATGGCGTGGTGGATGGCGGCAAGGCCACGCAGATACTCAACACGCTTGATGTTGCCCTCGACACGCATTCCAGTGTTGAAGCGGTCAAAGCTGCGAACGATACCGACAACACGGGCAGTGGGCTTACCACCAAACATGGCAGCTGCTGTGGCGGACTCGCCGGTAGCGTTGGCAACATAGAGAAGATCGTTCATGCCAGCAGTCTTAGGAGGCACTGAGAGCTGCAGAGGGCGGGTGGACCACATGGCCAAGGCCGAGTTGAGCTTGGGGAGGTAGTAGGAAGCGTAGATGGAGTGGAGTCCAGCTTCGGTCTCTGGGTGACGAGAGGTGAAGGCAGGTTGGGGAAGCATGGGAGCAGGAACAGGGTTGTTGAGCAGAAGGGAGGCACCAGGAAGAGAAACAATGGCAGAGGCGTTGAAAGACGACCAAGAACGAACGTTGCGGACGTCCCACCAAAAGTGCTTGGTGTTGGCATCTCGCATAGGGAACGAAATAGTGCGGACCAGAGAAGCAGCTGGGTTGGAGCAGGTAAGGAAGTTCAGCAGATTGGTGTTGGGAGTGGGATCCGGAGTGGCAGTGAGGCTCAGAGGAGACTGGGCACGTGAGCTATAGTTGTAGCTCGTGAAGCCAAAGTCGGGCTGTTGCTGAGGAGCGACAGGAACGTATGAAGGCATCTGACGGTAGGTAGGATAACCATACCGGTCGATGGTACTGGCATCAAGGCTCGAGGCACGGCGAGAAAGAGAGGAGCCAGAGATGTGAGTGGCAAAGTTGGCTGGGGATGCGAGAAGAGACGCAGACAGAGTGTCGTCAGGCTGGCTGGAGAAGGATGTGTTGACAGACGCGATAGAGCCAGGAGTGTCAAAGGTGATGCTGAGGGACTCAGGGTTGGTGTAGCTGCGCGAGTGACGTGAAGGGTTGGGAGCAGGAGGTGTAGACATGCGGTAGTGACTACAGGGAGTAGCATCAATGTCTTGGTCCTGAGAGCGGATCTTGGGGAGAAGAAGAGGGCCATGCTGGCGAATAGCAGGAGAGGCACGAGGAGGTGTGGTGAGACGAGAGCAGAGAGACTCATGGTCTGACTCGGCAGAGATAGTGGAATAGACTGAGGCTTTTGAGGAAGAGCGAGAGTGGCCAGAGACATGACCAGCAGCAGTAGCTGAGGCTGAAGCATAAGCCATATCGAGAAAGGCCTGGTCAAAGGGTAGAGAGGTCATGGTAGGAGGGGGACTTGGGCGCTCAATGGAGGCCGAGGGGAAGTTGAAGTCGAAAGGCATGTCGACTGCCAGACTTGGGTGTTGTTAGTGACATGTATGAGAGTTGGTTGTGTTGGGTAGAAAGACTTACGTAGACATGGTGATATTGTGGTATTAGTGTTGTATGTCTATGATCGATGGATGCAGTTGTGTATGAACAAGGATTAGGAGACCAGCTCCGTGGTAGTAGTGATGAAACAGGAAAGAAGATGAGTCTCGAGAGAAGAGTATCTCGGACCAGCGAGACTTTTCCAAGTGCCGTGAAGCTTTTGATCTGGTGATTTGATTATGGGTGATGAGGAGGGAAGTGATGCCAGACCACAACTAGACAAAAGAGAAGAAGGTGAAGGATGAGGAGGAGGATGATGATTGCACACCCCAGATTGGAAATGATGAGACGATTGGTAAAAGACAGGCTGATGAGTTCAGAAAAAAAGACAAGAGACCCAGGGCGAGGCCGTCTTCTTATGCTGTTTGATGAACAATGGTTGGCGATGGGCGGCTGGTCTCCGGTAGAGGACCCATCCGATCCCTGGCTGCCACGCACGAAACAAGAAACATTTTGATTGGGAACACGCAAGAGAAGATTCTGAAACAGAAAGAGCACATGTCGCGGACGCGCAAGAAAAGAGGTGAGCTGGAGTTGAGGTCCAAGTCAAGAGACGAGACGAGACGAGACGAGATAGATAATTGGATAGGTAGACAATATTAGCACTGTAAGCGCCCATAGTGGACAGTATCGACGTATTAGTGCGGATACCACGTCGTGGACTGTGCGGTCGGGTGCTACCCCAGCTCCTTCTTCCGTGATCCACGCCAAGGGGGGGCGGGGGGCCCTGGTTCTGGGCTTGGTCCCGTAGCTGCACAGGCCCGGCCGCTGAATGGCCCAGCGCTTGTGACTCATTTTTAGATCCTGGACTCGGCATACTTTAGCCTCAAGAGACCAACAACGCGACAGATGGCGGCTTTCAAACAGACGCGATCTCGTCTTTTCGACCGTGTCTTGTCCAATTCTTGTATTTACTACCGCGTTCAACACCAATTCCTCGTCTCCAGGGACAACCAGACTGCTCAGTCGACCAGTTTTCAGGGTCAAACCTACTCCCCCCATCTCAGACACTTTGTGTATACCCTCACTAAGCGCCATACACCATACACGTACGTACGTCTATGAGCCTCAGATAGACGAAACCCATCGACAGTCTCAGAATAGAAGCAAACTCTGTTACCGGGTTTCAGTGGCCTCGACCAGGCTCTTGCTCTTAACCGCCCGGCGTTTAATAACCGGGCGGGCGCTTATTAACCCACAAAACAACCAACTCCCATACATATGGCATCGTATTTAAAGACTCTTGGTCGCACCATGAGCCCGCGGCTAGGGAAATTATTCTCGACCCACAAACTTGTCTTGCTCGTATGTCTTCAAGTTGCACAGCCTCAAGTCTTGGTCCTCCTTGAGCCTCCGTCGCGTAGTCCAGCTTCTCTCTTCTCATTCGCTCACAAGCACGCGCCAGGATTATGCGTGCCTTGGACCAATCGTAGTCGCGTCCACTCACGACCGCAAGAGGCAGACATGAGTGGCTCTCGATCGTGCTTAGTATCTGCAGCTATCGTGGAGTCGACTGCAACTTTCTGCCTCTTCCCGTTTCGTGTTTCAAGTTTCAATTTGGCGATTCCCTATCCTTGTCCTAGTTCATGGCCTCCACTAGCTTTGACGTCTACTGCGTAGCATTTCATTTCTTCGGCTGCTTGTTCCGCCTGCCTCTTTGGTCACCCAGGCTTGACAATGTTCCTTATGCCTTTCCGCATCATCCGCTTGAACTGGAGGGCAAAGGCTAAATTCTCATGATGTGATCATACCCAAATTGGCTAGTACCCTAGAGCCCCATAATTGCCTTCACATTCTTGTTCTGGTCCATCGTGAATAATATTCCCGGCTTATAATTGCCATGCATCTCTATAGTCCTTTGCGCCGACAACTCCGATCAGATCTAGCCGGCTTTGCAAGAGAAGTTATCTAATATACTGCTTGATAATATCATATAGTTATTGAGGGTGACACAGCAAACATCTTCATCTTTCTCTTACCAGCCAAAACATGTTGCAGCTCAAAGGGTATCCATCCATCCATCTAATCGGTGTGTATCTCAACCCCTCTCGGTCTAGGTGTACAAGACCCATGTAGATCAGCCTCGACGCGTCTCTCCCACCTCCATACCACGCGTCTTTGTGGTGTTGCGTGCTCAGTTTTCCATCCCCTGGATCTGGTATCCATTGCGTCCACAACCAACACCACCCCCTCAACTAACCTCACCCATCTCGACAGCTTCGGGTTCCGTCACCTCCCGCCGAGGGGCTGGTGATCTGGTCCCGTTACTTGCCATAGTCGCCTCTTGATTTTGGTTGCCCGATCTCACTTTCCGGAGAGCCCTCATCATGCCGTCGAGCTTCATCCTCTCCTGCACCACCATTCCCCGCACAAATTCTCGGATGGCTTGACGGCCCATCTTCTCGTGCAAGTCTTGCCACCCTGCCAGTTCTCCGGCCACTGTCTGCTGTGTGTACCGAAGTTCTCTAGCTAGGTTGGCGGCTTCTTCCCGAGACTTCCGTGCCCTTTCTTCCTTCTCGTCATATAGTCGCTGTCTAGTATCGTCCAAAAGACCCAGAGGCCATCTGGATTTGTTAAGTGAGTTAAAGTTCCTATCAGCCTCACGCTTCGCCGCCCTCATTTGAGAAATGATGGACGGCGGACGAGACAGAGACGCCAGTAATGCCTGCACGGTGGATTGCAGCGCTAAGAATGACGAGTGGAGGTTTGCCTGTGCATTCGACTGCGTTGGGATGATAGCCCGCACATACGCCTCAAACGCCTCTATGTGTGTGGAAGGGAGGAACTGCAGCGTCGAGACAGCCCGATGAAGCAGCACTGACGAATCGTACATGTCTGGTCACTAGTTAGCTCACCAATACTCATTGGCTGATGATATTCGAGTTCAAGACGTACCTGCCGCAACGAGTCCCAGATTGTTGGCGCGTCTCGTCGCACTCTTAGTCGAGTAGTTCACGCTCCTGATCATTTCTCGCGCATGATTGACGAACTGCTCCACCTCCCTCACATCTTCCACCGGCTCATACTCATCTCTTACCCTCTCTGATCGCGTCTCTGCCTTGAGGAGCGTCCGCTGTTCCATCATGTCCAGCTGCAACTCCGGCACCAAGAAAAACTCCCACAGCATCTCATGAGTGGCAAACGTTGAATGCATCAGCATTATCTTCAGGAACCAGTCCGCCCGAGCCTGCATGTCTCGTAGGATGGCGCGAGATGGCTTCGACGGTATTTGGAACGGAGAACGCACGTCAGTGAGCGACGGTACCCATGATGCTGGGTTCTCGAGCGCAAGAAGGTTGGGTAGGTGCTCGAAGTCAGATAGCGAACGACGGCTGGTTGTCACTGTGTAGCTGTCATGATCTGTTGGGACTGCTGACTTCAAAACCAACCGTACACTCGCGTCCTCCACAAAGAATGCCCTGACTACACCGGTGATGCGAGCGTCTGGCCCAGGTGCCATGCTGAACAAGGTCAGATCATCGATCTTGTTCCGTACATCATCATCCTTGGCTAGCTCAACCGCGGTAAGGCCTCTAATCTCCTTGGCTCCCACATCAACCCTTGGGTCGGCATACAATGAGCGAACCATGTCATACCTGCCATACTTGCTGGCTACCATCAACGCTGTGAACCTCTTATCGTTCGTCGCATTGACATCGACATCGCAAAACTGTAAGATATTCAAAGCGAGACTTGCGTTACTGACGATGTGCAGCAACGTATTCCCTTTGTTGTCAACATGTTCGTCGATATGCAATGGCTGTCCATCATGCTGTGCTGCCGCTGCCGCATTGAGTCCAGCCTCCACCATGTCGAGGTAGTTCTTGTGATCATAAGAGCGACAAAGGGCAAACAAGGGTGTCTGCCCGTTCTTATCTCGTTGTCGCCATGGTATCAAGTGCCCGACGCGGGGGATTAATACAGGTGCGTTGAAGAGATAATGAGCACAGCTGCGTCCCCAGATGTCTTGCTCAGCCAAATATGAGGTAAGCTGATTGGGATTTGTCGACGATATGACAAAGTCAAGAGTCAAATCGATGATTTGAGCATTGCCTAGTTGGATTGCGGCGCTCAGAAGCGTAGTGTCTTCGTTGTTCCTGTCATCTAGAACAAATGAAGGGGAGAAGTACTCGGACAAAGAGAGTAAGTATTTCAATGTCTCCCCTCGTTCAGCTTGGATAGCCATCATCAAGATCGACTCCCCAAACGAGTTGTTTGTCTGTGATAGTCGAGCCACTGAAATATCTCCTTCCAGGGCGCTGCCCATGGTTCCAATACTTGCGGTGCGGGAGTGGAACGAAACCTCGGAATCGCCCGATATGCTTCGAGTGTCCATAGCTACCTTCTTTACTCTCCGTATGGGTATAGTAAAATCGTGTGAATGGGATTCGTTGTCATCTTCTGCCTGGAAAGGGAACACATGACTGAGTCCTGAACCATGGGAATAATGCTCATATGGAGACTGATCGTGCAGCGAAAGGCGTAACGAAGATCTCCTAGACCTTGATGGCCCTATTGACATTGTGTCGTTCTGAAGACTTAAAGGAAGTGAAGGTCGACGGCTAGACGTAGGCGATTCTGAAGAATCATCATCATCATCAACGACACCTGACCCTGGTTCCATAATCTTTTTGAGGTCATCCAGTGTTCCTGTCTTCGTCGCATCCCACAGAGCCTTGTTCTTTCTACTTGCCCGCCGCAAACCAGCCGAATCAAGAACAAGGTAGGCTAGGACCGCCTCGAACGTACTCAGCGCATAGCCCAACTCGCCGCTGTCAACATCGTCAATGAAGATGAAGTTTCTGACATAGATCAAGCGAGCTTGTAATTGCTTGACCTGCGATCGGATGACGACGTAGAGAAGGAATGATACCAACGTATCCGCGTTGATAGTCATGATGGGCTTTTCCGAAGCCGAATCAGAAGGGACCGTCTGTGACTTGGATGAATCTGTTAATTGTGACACAATCTTGATAGTTGATAGTAAAACCTCCAGCATGGCCTGCGGACAAGCAGCAGATGAAATCTTCTTGAACTCCTCGACAGCTGGTCCAAGCTGAACAATAAGGTCATGTTTCGCCTTGGAACCGCCATCAATGCTGATGCCCAGCTGAGAAATATCAATGTACTGCATCTTTCTGATTTTGGCCTCGAGTTCCAGGTCGTAAGGCCGCTTGAGAGCATTCAGTCTAGGGAAGAGTTGATTGTGAACGTTTTCCGTAACATAGCGCTCAATCAATTTCTCTACTAGAGGCCCTGTCAGATCTGTCGTGGCGCCCAACAAGGACAGCTGCTGTTTGTCCACGCCCTGAAAGAGGTCAATGGCAGTTGTGACTGCGGTTTCTAGGGACGCTCTCATGATATCCTCGTCGTCCTCGGCATAGAAGTTTTCATTTACCGGCAGTCTGCTATCATCGCTCGTGCTCGCAGATGCACTGTTGGATCGAGCTCGTCTTGCGGCGTTGGTAATTGGTCCATTCGGTACGGGATCTGGAATGTGGTCGGCTGAAGGCGGAGGAGGTAAGGGGCTTCGGAACACATTGTTGAATTCAATAAAAAGCTTTTCAAGACCTGGTTGCATCTGGCGTGCAATCATCGGGAAGTTATTCAAGAGGTCATGAAAGCTCTTAATATCCTTCTTTCGAGGGGCCGCACTTTCGGTCGATTCAGCGTTTGGCGCCTGTTTTTGATCGGGAATCCTGCGCTTCCGGACGCCAGGGACAAGGACGGCCGGAGTGATCTTGTTTTCCTCCCAGATACCCACAAGGGGTCTTGAAATGTAATAGAGAAGCCATTGTCGTGGTTCGAAGACGTCGGGGTAGAAAACGATGTCGTTGAGTAACTGAGCTTGTGCGAGTGTTTTGAAGCCTGCCCACGGTTAACAAGTTTACATTTGGCCATGTTCAAGATACGCACCTTTGTTACTATATATGAAAGCATCTTTAATGACCACGCTCTTTCCATTCAGAGTTGTGAACTGCTTTGCCTTGCCCCTCACCTCTCGCAAGTTCTGGCCATCTTTGCCTCCAGCGACGCCATTCGGAGACGGCACACGAAGGACGTGGCTAGCAAGGAAGTCCTCCGAAGCGATGACTTCAGCAGGAGCAATCCCGCTCTCGGTCTCGCGAGATGTTAGGAGCACATCCGTTGAGGGGACCAGCAAGATATGATGGTGAACCGGCGTGCACTGGCTGGGGAGGGAGCTTTTGAAGAAGGCGGCCAGGAAAGGGTTTAGAGGTTGCATTCATTCGACTTGTGGTCGGCCGTGTCGAAGCTCACTCGACCTCCCTAGGTCGCGACGTCAGGGACAAGGGTAGGGATCGAGTTCTGGAGATGATTATGCAAGTCGTTGACGGATCGAACTGCAAGTTGACACATGCAGATGTTGCGCGAGTGTTGAGAGCGAATGGGCGTATCTGATTATGGCGCGACAGTAGTTGGGCTTATGTTCATGATCCGCGGATGAAGATGAGGCATGCGACGGCGATAACGATAGCGATAGCCCAGCGATCGGCGTCAGGAGCTGTCGCTGAGAATGGAAGCACTGCGGAAGAGAGTGTGATGTGAGCGAGCTGTTGAAGAGGATAGAAATCTTTTCTTTTTCGGATCAGTCGTTAATCGCTGAGACGCAGAAGCGAGGTGCTTGGCTAATAAAGAAGGTCGTCGATCGTGATATGGACTGGTACCTAGTCGAGATTGACGACGGGATGATGGATGTTGGGACGGGAGCTTCCAGAGGTACGCAATAGGGCACGTTGCGAGCACCTTTAGATCGTCAGAGGCTCAAATGTACCGATACTTTAAAGTACACTTTTTAAATAGGTGATATCATGTACAGGAACCAACTCCCCTGGTCCCGGGCGCCAATCCACTTCCAAGCTCACAGCACGGAGCCTTCGGAACCCCTGAAGACCGGGCAATCAATAAATCCGTCCATCAATATCACCTACATAGGTACTTCAGGCTACACTAATTACCTGCTGGTTGGAACTAAATATCCAGCTTTTCGAGCGATGTCAAGGCCCGAATTAAGTCATCACCGCGTCCCTTCGACCTGTTCAATCATGGCGGTGGTTTCTATTGTATCGGGGCATCGTTAGACGAGCTGGCTAGGCATTTCAGTAGGCCATTTCGCCAGGAGCCACGTTATGAATCAACTTTTCTCAAGTTAAAATATGTTCAATTAAGCTATGCAGGGTAGCCAATGAAATACGTGTTTAGTGTAAGTATGGTAATTCAATCGTGCTGCTGGTTTTATACTCACGCTATTTTGCTAAGCCATGTTCTTATGGTTGGTTCCTCTCAGCCTCATGAACACAGCATGGTTGGCAAATACTCATACATGCACTTGTATGGATGTTCGCAGATTTACACTTGTGTATTCATGAGAGTGCAGGCTCACACTTGAACACCAAAAGTTGACCTGAGTAACTGGCGACCAACCCCCTAACTCAGAAGTTCATCTCTGACCACTTGAACATGATGCGTCCAACCCCTAGTTTTCTTCCAGATCCCTTGGCCTATATAAGTAGCGAATGCTGCCTTGTTAACTCAGATCTATCACATCTCACCTTCAACACTTACCAACATCTTACAGTGCCCATCCCCTCTACTAACACTACTTACTTACAATACCAAGTCAAGATGGAGTCTCGAGGCATTATTCAAGACGCGGTCCTGTTGATGATTGTATGCTCTATATCCAAAATCTGCAAACTTCTTGGGTACAAAGAACTAGTCTACTTTGGACCGGACCACCCTGACTCCTACCCTGTCCACATCACTGACGATCTCGTCAAGGAAGCTTTTCTTAACTTGATTGTGACGGGCACCCGCTGGCCCAAGGACTCCGAGTACTGTGTCTGGCCCAAAGATCCCGAGTATCGAACCATGATGGTGAATGTCAGGGTTCCTAACAAGTTCTGCCCACCACCTTTTAACGATGGCATGGCCATGGTTCAACTGGCTCAGGGGAGATTCCACCGTACCCCCGAGCACCCTGGTGGTGAGCTTGTTGGACTCGCTATAGCGAGTTGGTTTGGCGCTTCTCTGGACAAAGATCGGGGGCCTGGGGACGTTGTGTCTGTTATCACTTTCGAAGATGGTGTCTAAACGGGTTGAAACAGGCAAGTGAAAGGATTGACTGGGGCGGATTTGGACACCAAGAGAATTGCACGCTTGTCATATTGAGTAGGATAGATAGAAAGAAGTAGGACGATAGACCCATGACTCGCAGTCTTTATTTTCGGTCAACTATGCGGATTGTACTGCAACTTTGTGTGTTCTGTGTATGCCCATTGTAGTAGGCTAAGGTGACAACAAAACATCTCCTAAGAATAGTGATGAGTTCTGATAAGTCACCCAAAATTCCCTTATCTCATTAATGGATGCGTACTTTTCCCAAAGTACCTGTGCGCAAATAAATTTAGTCCAAAAAGTTACAGAAACAAAAACCTAGATATAAAGCATGCCTGTATATCAAAACCAAGCCCATACCTTCTTCCACCAAGGCATCTGACCGGGCACATCTCTTGTGGTTGGGCCGCTCTTATGATCCAGATCCATTCTCCTGCCGCTATCAAGATCAATGCTCCAGCTGCGCTTGAGCGGATCGCTTCCGCGCCACAGCAACTTGCAGAACACGTAGATGACACCGAACAGGGGCACCAGTAGATAAGCATCCACAAAGTCTCCAGCATTAAAGGGTGATAGTGTAGTCCATCCCTGAACCAAAGCCAGGAAGATACACGCTCCAAGCCCAAACCAAGCGAGATATGGGAAACCCATCGCCTTGTAGGGCAGCTCGTCGATACTCCGGCCCTGGGTAATCCAGGCCCGACGGAAGCGAATATGAATAAAACAGATGCTTCCCCAGACAAGGAAAGCGCTGACTCCAGATAGGTTGACGATGTAGCCGTAAGCTTTGGCTGCTCCGGTGGACACATTCATCATGGAGATGGCACCAACGACATTTGTGATAAGGACAGCCCAGACAGGGACACCTCGGTTGTTGGTCCAGCCAAACACCTTGGGAGCTTTTCCGGACTGTGCCATGTAAAAGACAGTACGGGAGCCGAAGTAGATGGATGAGTTGATGGCGGATAGACAAGTGAGTAGGATGAAGGCGTTGATAAGATGAACGCCTGGAAACATTAGCACCAACAAGCACATGTGAGCACTTAGATACATACCTCCTTGCCAACCAGAGATCTGGATCGCAATCGTCATGGGGCTCTGCAGAGCTTTGGAACCTCCATTAACAAGCCCATCTGCATTAGCAGGGCAAGTGATGCCAAAGAAGAGAGCAGATCCCATATAGACGAAGATGATGCGCCAAAAGACCTGACGGATAGCCTGAGGAACAGCAACACCGGGGTTTCTAGTCTCGGTCGCGGCTACAGCGATAGACTCAACACCCGAGTAGAAGGTTGCGCAAAAGACAAAGACGGCGGCAACACCGCGGAAGCCATTGCCGTTGAGAGCTCCTGGATCATGCCAGTATCGGAATCCCAGAGCTTCCGTTTGGCCTACCAGGCCACCAGCTGCGTAGATAATGGCGAATACGAAATATGCCGTCAGCCCAAGGAGTTTCATCAGCGCGAGCCAGAACTCGGCTTCACCAAAGGCTTCTACACCGAGTAGCTGGAACCCCATAAACACAGTCCAGAAGATGAGGAAATAGCCCCAAAGAGGAACTTGAGGTCCCCAATATGTAAGGATGCTGCAGATGACATTGTACTCATTAGCGAGAACGGCGGCCCAGATGACAAAGTAATTCCATCCCACAGCAACAGAGAAAGATCTGTCTACCATGCGCTCGGCAAGAGAGACAAAGGAGCCTCCACCAGGATACAGTGTTGTCACCTCGCCAAGGGACTGCATAATGCAGAAGGCAATGATACCTGGTCAGTGTCAGTATACGTATAATACTCAATCATTCTACACTATGCAGAGTGGCTGAAGGTTTGTCTTGACCTAATAGCCTCCCAGGCCTCCTAAAATTCAGAAATCAGAGAGTCTTACCAACAACACCAAATCCTATTAGCAACGCAGCTGGTCCTCCTCTATTCAATGCGCCGCCAGCGCCCACGAGAAGTCCAGGACCGATAATACCAGCCAAAGCCATCATGGAAAGATGCCGATTTTTCAAGCCACGCTTAACACCTGAGTCCGGATCCAAGTTACTGGGCTCTTCTGAATCGTTGAGGCGCCGAGAGTCATGATTGTCGTACTCGGACGGGCCATCGTCAGCGACGACCTCGTCCTCCTTGATGCGATTAGACATCGTTTTGGTCAGGACCTCTTCTATCAGGTAAAGATAAATTGAAACAAGATCGGTCACCTAGTAAGAAGGGTTGAGATGCAGTGCCAAGATTAATGAGGACCTGAGAATCACACCAGACTAACAACTAAGTTTGAACTTATACACGGCGTGCAGTGACGGACAAGAAAAAAGTCAAGATAGAGACTTGAGCCACCAGAATGGCGAATATGCCATCATCAAGGGCCCGCAAGACTAACGCAGCCGAGCGTAGGGCTCTGAATCAAAAGCAAGGATCGACCCGCACATGGGTGTTGAAGAAGCTATCCTCATTGAGCCTTATCTGCTGGTCATGGAAGTTGGGATATCAAGTTAGCGAGTCCTGTAGCGCCTAACGTCTCAGTTTCAGTGCTTGTAGATAGTCCTGATATCTAGATACAATGGCTAGCTACACATTCCATTCTCGTTTGGCTCTTTTTATTCTATGTTGATAATGTGCCGGCTTCTGGTCCTTGGTAGTTGCATGCATTTGTGGCGTATAAACCCCCCGGAGATAAAAGACGCCATTTGTACTGCCGATCACGACATAATATCGCGCAAGAAGACATTAAAGTGGTACTTCAGTGGATATTGTTAGCGTAGAAAACTGAGAGACACGAAGCTTGTGTTATGAGACATAGACTTAGCTTTTTTGAACCCTTGGCCGAATAAATGAATGGTGGTATGCAGCGGGAACTTGTTAGTATCAATTGTATAGTCGGGATGTGGTCGATTATCCCAATTCTGTTATGACGGTGTCTAATCTAGCGTGATGCCAACATTTACATACTATCAAACATTCAACCAAAGCTCTTCGCTGCGCTGTTCTACTAAACCCTTCTTGCCCTGCCGGAGCCGTTTATTCAGCGCCGAACTAGCCCGGGCCATCGGTGCCGGTTGTGCCCCACACCACCGGCTTGTTCATCTAAGGTGGGGCCGATTCCAATGCCTCAAGGTCCCATCTGAAAACATCCAATGCTGAAATAAGAAGAGAATGTCCCTAGATATGTGCATAGCTTAGGGACAGCGAGGAGATTTTCAAGACCCTAGTTGACTATCAACGTACATCGAGACAGCTAAAATATCCGATGCTTCTTTCCCAGGACTTGAGACAACCCGTATTTAAAGGCATTGTATTGTACCTAGCTACTATAATGTTGCTACACGAAACGAAGTATAAAAGCAATGATTCCACTACATGGCCCCATTTCTTAACCTCACTCTGCATGTCCTGCAATTTCATATCACACTTGGACACCACCAAGTACCTCCTCAAAGATTTCCAGGTTGCCCTCCCCTCTTCGATCGAATACTGCAAACCACACCTCCTCCCACCAACCACCCCGAAACTCTGGCTCTCTCAGTACCTCCAACCAGCAGATGGCCACCTCCTTGGGCGGATTTTTAAACGCGCCGCATCCCAGCGCACCAAGCACGAGCAGCCCATGATCTCGTCTTGCCGCTATTCGCAGACACAGCCTCATCTTGATCTTGGTGAGTTCACGATCCGACGGTTTCGCAAAGACCTTTCTGGAAGCGCGACCGGCTGGCGTGTTCTCGACAATCGTAGTAAGGGGAGGCGTGCGTAGAGCAGCAATACTGAGAACACTGACAACAGGGAGGTCCTCGGCTTTGACTTCAGGCACCAGAAGTTTATGTCCGGAATCTTGATCGGAACGAATGATGACAACGTCAGGAGTGTAGAGACCCATACGCTGCTTCCACGGGTAGTATCTTCGATGTAGGGAAAGGGATAGCGAGCTTCGATAGCATAATGCTTCCTCTTGAGCACGCGCTCCCTTCAGCCATCCTCCACCAGGACTAACGTGACTAGCCATGTTTAACACGGCGACACGACCCGAAGATGATCCCTTGGAAGATGCAAGGCTGATGGCAGCGTTGAGGCTGTCGTCATTGACAATCCTGATAGCTGTCCTCCCCAGAGGCGCTCGTCTAGGACACTCGGCAACCTGGAGCGGAGGCAGAGTGCTAGTAGTGTCGGTGAGTGCTTCAGATCTGGTGGCGCGAATATCTGGCAACTGAGCGAGGATATCCGGGAGGACTTTTCGTGTTTCTGCGGCCACGGCTGCGAGTTCAGTGCCTCGTCTGAAAGGGTCGCTGCGTCTATTTCGCGATGCATATGGGTGCTGGCTTGATGAAGCTGATCGTGATGAAGATGCTTGTCCAGCAGCTGAAGCAACGGGTCTGGACGACGGCGCTGCAGAGAGCCATGAATCCAGCGTTTGCTGGTCGTTGGTGGAGTTGGTGCTCATTTCAACGAGATTATCGTCAAAAGGGCTCCTTCAAGTGAGAACGATATTAAAAAAAACAACTGAATGATGTTTCTTTGCAGTTTTTCGAGTTGAAGTTTTTGCTGCGCTTCGTTTGGTAGGCTGTGATGATGGATGGCTGCCGAGCTCAGCTTAAATACCAGGCAACAGTGCTCCGATAACAAAGTCACTCGCCGAACAGGTCGCACACCACAAGAGTCACAGACCTACTAAGTGAATAACAAACCATCCAAATCTGAGGGCGTTTCTTATCTTGGCAAAGAAATGTCGATACTGTGCAAGCTAATCGTCGCTTGTCATTCTAAGGTCATAAACTTGAGCTTTGTACCACATAATCCGCGCAGTCAGCTGGTCTCTTTTTCGCTTCTGCTCATCTACTATACAAATCTATCTATCTGTGTTACTTCCTTCAAGGGTATCAAATGGCTAATTGTATGGTACATATTCGTACAAACCTCCAAATATACACAGACGATCATGCAGGTGTCTTGATCGCCCCTTCGGGGACCTCATCTGAAGCCTCGAATTTCCTTGGGATGAGTCCCTCAGCCATATCAATAGCTCCTTTCATGTCGTTCTTGTTGAACAAAAACAGTCCCTGAATCGCTGCCGTGCTTGTGTGTCGATTTGAGGGTTTCCCATCAGGCCCTTGTCCGAATAGACCCAACTCATCAAGCCGGCTGAGGAACCGTTCTCGACCAGAGTGGTCGGTATCGACGTCGCCGTAAAATCGATCCCACATTTGGGCAGCCTGGTAGCGTGTTGCTTCGCCAATGCGGAGCATCAAATCCACACGGCCAGGCCGAATCAGCGCAGGATCGAGACGGTCAACATGATTAGTTGTCAGAAAGGCAATTCGCTCTTCACCAGCAGCAACGCCATCAAGGGCGTTCAAGAGACCTGAGAAGGTCACAGTCGCACCACTGTAACCATCAGCATCTCGCTGTCGTCGGTTGACGAAGGCTGCGTCTGCATCTTCGAGCAGGAGCAGACTCCTCTTGGGCAGCTTCGTGAGGAGATAGGCCAGCTTATCGTCTGTCATACCCATTTCACTGAGGTTGATCATGGCCACACTAAAGTCCAGTTCTCCTGCAAGCGCCTGGATGAACGAGGTCTTGCCACTGCCTGGGGGGCCAAACAGAAGATACCCTCTTCGGTACGGGATGCCGCGGTCCACGTACCATTGTTGCCGGTTCAAAAAGTCTTGTACATCGCCGACAATGCTCTCCTTGACACCTTCATCCAATACCACGGAGCCCAGTGGGCGTTTCTTCCTTGGGTCGCCAAGTGGCATCCAGTCCATTCCTCGAGCCGAGTAAACAATCGTCTTGCCCTCATTCGCTTTCGCTGCCAACTGATGTGCCTCACTGAACACGGCCTCAAACACATGTCGGTGCGCCCAAAGAGTCGTTAATTGAACAATCTCGTGCGGTTCGCCTGTATTCATGTTCGCCGTATTGTGTTTCTCTCGGTTCACAGCAATGTACGCATTGCCAAACTTGACAATATGTCGCCCATAGCCGGGTTGTAGGAAGAAATGCGCATTCTGGTGTCCGCTAACACCCGCCGTTCGAGATGCGGTAGTCGTCGTAACAGAAAGATTATGAATTCGGGTGAGACGAGAGGCGATGAAGCCCGGGTTTTCGCGGGGCTGCGATAGCCATGCTAGGATCCATGGGTAGGCGGGATCCTGCTTGCTGATCTCAACATTAACGAGCAAGCGACGGCGAGCTGCTCCGAATGCGGATATTGCGCCTTTGCGTGCAAAAGCTGCGACTGCGCCTAGGGATGCGAGGCCGATACCGCCTGCAAAGAGCGGGTTGTCGAATAGAGCGTTGATGTTGAGCCCCGATGCTGCTGCAGGCTGTGTCGTCTTTTCGGCATTGGGAAAGCTTGTAAGAGCTTCCTTGAGGGTTTCTTCGTCCATCGGGTACCGCTGTTCTTCACATTGATTCTTCCTGGGAGTGCCAACAGGCGGACATCAATTCGAATTGAAGGCAACGTGAGTGCCGTGATGCTGGAGAGCAATAGCTGGGGCGACTTGGATGGCCCTCTTTAATTTTTTCCCCGGAAGCGGCACGTGAACTAGGTAGATTGACTGAGCAGCCAAGCAGCATATAGTGCCTCCTCCCATCTAATCTAATATGTATCTTGTAATTACAATAATTCGTTATAATAGGGTAATGAGATGAGTCTATCAGTTATGGACTATTATGTTCATCATCCTGAGATTGTCCCGAGCTTTCCACTGAAATGAGAGCTTCTCACACGTTACTTCTTCATTGTGTAGCCGGGGGGGTTTGTTTTGACAAACATTTAACAACAAAATGATAGGTAATATATAAACTTCAGGAGAAGAAAAAAAAAAGTAAATACTAAGAGTGGTATAAAGAATATTTCTTTATGTTTAAGTTAATATTCTATTTAGGATTGATATTAATACGCTTAGTTTTATATGGTATAGTAATGCGCGGGATGTTAAACCGGAGCTATCAT
>JABFFF010000132.1:0-118011 GCA_013623665.1 Fusarium sublunatum
TTTTTTTTTTTTTTTTTTTCCATTTCTTACTATCAGTTAATTTAAGTAAGGAGCTGTGGACATAGTAGACTTTACTTAAGGTTCATGTAGTGTCATTTACACAAGGCATCACATATACATTAAATGCTAAGATCTAGTACCTGCTTAGGTTTGCTTAGTCTGTAAGTCCAAATGTCTGCTGTATTTGTTTCTAGATGTCCCAACTCCGCCGCTTCAATACATTGTCTGTTATTCCTGTCGTGAAATATCATCGAGGCTTCATGTCGCCTGCCAGGTTCATGTGCATGATGGCCTCTGCTGTCCAGTCTTCCTCGTCCTTGTCTTCTTTGTTCTGTCCGCCCCAGAAGCTCGCGTCTTCTCGTCCATCCACTCCTGGTAGCCGGATCTGGGGCGGCACTTGACCGTTCCCTTGCGCCGGCTCAGGTGGATTTGAGTGAGTTGGAACTGGACGTCTGTGAACAGGGCCCTGCTCGGGCTCTACAGCGCTGTACCGTGAAAAATCGGGAATATCAAATCCCTGATCGGGTTGGTGAGTAAGGTTGAGCTGCGCTGGTGGCTGCTGGGAAACCGCAGACTGATATTGATTCTCAAACGGCGCATTCTGGTATCCCGTTGGCGTTTCTTGGCCGTCGGGGAGCTCAGAGAGCATGGTCTGTGTCGGGTCGTAATCGTGACGAGGAGTTGCCTGATCGAACTCTTCTTGTTCCAGGATTTGCGGTGCTTGCTCGACGTTTCTCAGACTAGAAGATCCGGGAGCAGGGCCGCCACCTCCGCTTCGTACGCTGACCATTGACGCTCTGGCAGGATCCATGTCACCCGCCGTACTTTCGACATCCATATCACGGATAGAGAACTGCGCGAGGGTTCGCAGCTTTCGACTGACCCAACCACCCAGGATCTTACCACGCTGCTTCTCTCCCAGGCGAGATCGTGGGAAATCTCCCTTGTTGACGAACGCGACGATATCAACAATGATCTGGTGTTCATTGAGGATGGCGTTGACAATGACTGGGACAAGCGATGCCAAATAGGGCTTGCGGCTCACTTCAACAAGGACAACCACCAGGCCACCAGCTTGGAAGACAGCACTAGCTCCTTGTTAGTAAACGTTTCTAAGAATGAGGGGTCTGCAACTTACCAGCCGTTCTGCACAATGTTTCTGTGACATCGCTCCACAGAATTCTCAATATCCATCGGGAAGTGGCTCAGACCGTTGATCTCAAAAGTCTCACCAATGCTTCCAAGAACAAACAGTACTTGCATGTCCACCTGAGCCCCATTGGGGCCAATCGGCCGGCTGACGTTGTGAAGGAATCCCAAATCTCCTGTACGAATGTACTGGATGTTTGGATCTCCATCAACAGCTCGTCCATCGAATCGCTCAGCATCGAAGGCGTCCTTGGAGCCATAGAACGACTTGACGCAAGCTTCCGAGTCAACCCAAATCTCACCATACTCGCCATCAAGACAATGCACTCTGCTTTCAGGGTTGACGATGGCGATTTGTGTCGAAACTGGAACCATACCGCTGTCTTGTACCAACAAAGCCAAGGGGTCTGACTCGGGGTCCACGGGAACAACCAGACCGCGGCGAAGAGCTTGTGTATCAAGCCAAAGCTCAATGGGCTCGATACACATGTAAGATCGTGATGCAACCATGGGGTTAAGGACATGCGAGTAGACTGTGTTGATAGCAGTTCTATCAAGACCAGCCCCAGCAAAGTGAAGTCTGACCTTCTGGAAGACATCAACTCTTGGTCGACTCTCTGCAGTGATCATCATGTTCTTAAGTTCATGTAGCGTGAAGCCCTTGGCTTGCATGGCGGACATGGCATGGTCAAGCATCTGCGGTGTCGCATAAGTATCCTTAATCTTGTATCTCGACAAGGTAACAAAGAGAGACATGGGATTGGCTGCAAACTCGACCGGCGATAGGAGGTAAGTCGGGGTGCCAATATAGATGCCCATAAGGGCTGTGTGGATGAAACCCAGACCAGTTGTACTTCGCACACATCCGAGTACAGGTCTCGAACTTGTCATTTGGCAGGTTTCCTTCTGAACCTTACACATGCCCATGATGGTGTCATGGCCAAGTTGAACTGAAATACGCCGTTGGTCAGGTGTCCAGTATGTCCAAACAATAACTGGATAACCGGGCCTGATCCAAGCAGGGTCGATTGTGAGTCTCAAATCCCGTAGACCACTGCTTTGCTTTGGCGGCTTGGTTGTGTTATAGATGCTGGGGCTAGAAATCTTGAGAACCTGGGCCGATTGTTTGATATGGCTTGCCACAGGCTTCACCTTGATAAGATGGTCCACTTCTGAGTTTACAAGCACAGCCTTGACATTGTAGTCGGCCACAATGTGAAGGAAGGCAGGGACATCCTCGTTCAGTCGGTTCTGATCCAGAGGTGCAATGGGAATGACAATTGCACCCAAGCAAATGCAGGCATGAATAGCAAACACAAACTCCTCCGAATGCGTGTACATGAGGATCATGTGGTCTCCTGGTCTCACCTTGACCTTGTTCTTCAAATACATGGCGACAGAAGCGACCTTGGTATCAAACTTCTTCCATGTAACACCTTTACCTTCTCTGCCCCTGCCATCAATCGTGCAGTAGGCCAATTCTTCGGGCTGACGAGCTACACGCCATTGAATAAGGTCAGAAATGCAAGAGAAGTTGTTCAAGGGGGTCGATGTTCGGTCATCAATGACAACTTCCCGTCTATCAACACCCGAGTATTGCTTGTCTGCTGGTAGCAAAAACTCGGCTCGCGAATCCGAAGCCAGGGGTGACCAGATACCACCCATAGGATCTACTCCAATGGGAAGGTTGAGCACTGCATGTTCTACGCCAAACTTGACGTGCACGCAGGGGAGGTTGCCGAGATCAAAGTCTCGGCGGCAGAGCATGTTTCCAATTTCGCGTCGTCCATTCTTAACAACGCGTGGTAACGTATTTGGTGCTGTGATCATAACGCAGTACAGCCTGAGATGATGCTCTGTCATGAGTACCTCCATACACCGTTCAGCTAATGATTCCAACAGGGCTGTGTCTGGTTGTCGAGGCGGTCCTCCAGATGTCAACGGAGCTGTTGAGGCGGCTGCTGATTCCAGTACAACCACCGGCAGGTGTTCATCGTTGACAAAGACGTCAAAGGCTGAACAGTCGTAGATTTTAGGAACATTTTTGACGATGCTGACAACAATGTGTTGAACAAAGAAATAGCGGTACTCGGCCAATTCATGTCCATGCTCGACCCATTCGACCTTTTGCCGGATGCGGTCCTCGTAAAGACCCAGGACAAAGATCTTACCCTCAATGACAGTACCTAACAAGCCAGTCCTGAGAAATTCAGGTTCTACGGGCTGTGGCGTAGGATCGCCTGGATCGAATCTGTAGGGGCGAGCGTGGAAGATCAGTTCGGTATTCTTAGGTTGCGCCCAAAAACCGCCTGATAATGAAGGAGAGTCAACCCAAATCTCACCCACTGAATGAGGTGACGCGAGTAAGCCAGTTTCAGGATCAACCACAGAGAGTGTGGCGTCTGGTATAGGATATCCAAAGGCGCCAACTCGGACCAGCCCAGGGTCATCAGTTACCCTCTTACGGGCATCATCTCCAATGGCCACTACCACAACTTCATTGGTTTTCAGGGCTTCGCGATCCAAAAGAACCTCGCCAAGCTCGTTCTTTGCCCTTTCTTCTGTCGTGGCAGTACCACCACCACCCAAAAGACTGCCAAATCCGTTAGAAAGCGCCGGTTTCTCGGTTTCTTCTTTCTCCCCATCAGAGTCCGTGTCGGATCCTAGGTCGAGTTTCAGAGGACATCCCATGCGCTCTTCACCTCCTAGCCAATCACGAACACTAATAACCATGCCACCGTGCTCAGGAAGACATAGCATAGGCGCAACAACCTCGCGGGCACGAGGATTCCTCAGTGGTCTTAACCATCGATCCGCCAGGACTTCATGGAACCCGCTATCTACAGTCAAGGTATCAATCAAACAAAGCTTGATCATCTGGAAGTTCGGTTCCATTCCCTTTTTGTAATTTCGAGTCACCATCGGCTCTTGTTGGTAATTGTAGGCAGCTCTCTTTAGCCCGGGGTAGTCGGCAATCATGATGGTCGATTTGTATTTGGTAAGGAGGTGGGCGTACAGTCCGGGCACATCGACGGCTTTGTTGTCGAACCACACAGTGGTATGGCCACCATAGACTGTCAATAAGACACTCAGAATCATACCGATGCCCTGGCGAGGATCGAGGTAAGAAACAAGGATCTCACTGCTTGCACCACCACCAATCAGTCGACCGTTTTTATCCCGCAAAGACGGGTTGAAGGTATCGCCAGGTCCGTTGCTAGGGATTGTAGAAATAATGGCACTCAAGCAAGCCATCTGATGCATGATGGTTCTGTGACTGAGGACAACACCCCTCAGGTCTCCAGTTGGTGCTCGCGAAAACTCGATGTAGGCCAGATCGGGGACAACCAGGGGTGGGACGTCGTCCTTCTTCTTAGGATGGTAACTACCGAACTCATTCGTCTTCCACCATTCGACACCCTTTGGCCACGTCAATTTCTGAGCTGTGATATCTCGTTGGAAAGCTTTCAGGTTATTGTCGGTGGTCAAAGCAAGATGGGCCTGTGTTGTGGTAAGGATGTGGTTCAAGCGTTGGTAGTCCTGCAGGTCGTTGATAGGCACAGCAACAACTCCTGCAATGAAACATCCTAGCAGGGCAATAGCAAAGTCAATGACTTCTGAATCGCGGTACACTAGAGCAACTCGATCACCACGGTATAGCGAGCTCTTGTCCCTGATGACTTGAGCAACCTTTTCAGCCCTAGATGCTAGCTTGTCCCATGTAATTGAAGCAATTTCCTTGCCTTTGCTGTCCAACACCCAGTAAGCCGGCTTTTTTGCGATTGTCCGACCTCTGTGTCTTAGGACAGCTGCGATATTGTCGAACTTGGACATGGGGGTAGAGTCGTCATGAGGGTCTTGGATGGCGAACGGAACCTCGCGGGGATCTAGGGGTAACTGGTACTCGAGGGCTTCAGGGGGTGGAAGGTCGTTGGTTGTGAGCATCGGAGGTGCCATTGCGGCCGTTGGGGAAAACGCATCGCTAGAAGAGTATCGTTGTTGGGGCCCTCCATACTCGACGGTTTGGCCCTGGTCATAGTGCTGCTGCCCGGCAAAATCTGAAAAGTATCCTTGCGAGTCGAGAAGGGTTGTGGTTCGCCCATCGTATTGCTGCTGTTGCGGCTGCTGTTGGAATTGCTGTTGTTGTTGCTGCTGCTGCGGATCGACATATGCGCCTTGCTGCTCGGGTCTAAAGGCGTAGTCGCCTGACATCATAGTACCGGTACGGGTGTCAGGTTCGATATGTGATGGGGAGAAGAAGAGGGAGTCTCGGTGAGAAGTGGTTGATCCTCCGGTCAAGGCTTCCCCTGGATGCAAAAACGAATTTGGAGGCTGTTCCGGAGGTCTCGGGGACTCTGATGGCGGAGCGTAGGCGGACAGTGGTCGGTATATGGGTGAATCTGGGGTATCGGGTATTGGGCCGCTGCCGCTGCCAAGGGCGGCATATGCAGCGGTGCGATGCCCATCGCCTGAAGGATGGTCCGAGTCATCGGGAGAGTGTATACGGAGTCCAGGCTGAGGCTCTGCGAGGGCGGCGATCTGAGGTGGAGGCGAAGCGAGGAATTGGGAGAAGAGCTGAGTTCGTCTCTTCTGGTAGCTGTGAACGCGGTTAGTGGCCAAAGGGCGATAGAAAAAGGTTGACGTCGCAGAGTAGCTCACCCCTTTTGTGTGATATCACCTTCCTGTACAAGGCACGATGTCAGTCATGATCGTTCAAGCGACAATTTTCAAAGGCATGCGACATGGACAAGCCATATTTGAAGCAGCTCCAATGGCATGTCCAGCGCGAAAAGCACCAGCAATAGAAGGCATTGAAACATCCATGGAAATTTGCGGAATGATTGGGGGCATGCAACTAACCTCGAGCTCTCGATCCAACTCTTCGAGCCTCTCCTGGAGCTCTAGATTGACTTCAGCCATGATGGCGGTGTTGGCGATGTTACCGCTGAAGGGTTGAAGTTTGGTGGGCTGTCGAGGTTAGCCACGGGCTCAAGTCCTCAGCGAGCGCTGGGGGGCCGAGGAGTCTCGTGACGTAGTATCTAGGCCAAGTCTCTGGTTGGATCAAGGGCGGGGTGCCCCTGGGCCGTCTTGACTTGGCTCAATTGGGATTGGTAACTGTTTAGCCAGAGAATGCAACTGGCTGCCCCTCTTTCCGTAGCTCCACTAGATGCCGTAAAAAGAAGCATTGACCTAAATTTAGTGATGGGCTCCATAGTGCGTGAGCATTGGGTCCATTGCATCTATCAGCGCTGTCATCTTCAACGGCGCGGACCAAAGCTCGTGTCCGATTAGAATGTAACACATTTATCTTAGGTAGATATGATAAGTGATTTCATTGAATTGTAATACTTGCATAGGAGATGCGGCACGGTTACAGCATTCCCTAAGATACTCGAGGTTGTTGTCTAAGGACCAACAATGAGTTGACTTACACCGTACCAGCTTCTCTGAATAGTAACACAAATCAACTTGCTCTAGACAAAACTGTACTTATCACTCCGTATCTCGTATTAATGTTTTTTTTTAACTATCATGTTGATCTTCATCTAATGCCCAGGTGAATTCTCCGTTTACAATGCCAAGTTACTTAACCTAGATACATCTCGGAAGCTCTTCCTCCGAACCTCCGGATCCACACCCCACCCAAGTCTCCTCAACATTCGCTCTAGGTAGAGCATATTGTCTTTGCTACAAGCTTCTTTCTTCTGAGGATATTGATTCCGCAATACAGACACCATGAAACCATGCGTCGTCTAGGCGAGCTCATTGGCCCATAGGCTCCTCATGCCTTTGGGCGCTTTCTTAATCCTAATGCCACTAACCTCAACAGCAAATTCTTTTATTCATAAATACTTCTGATAAAATCAACTCAGTCAACTATAATTACTCGGTATGTCTGCACTTTTTCCCTTTAAGCACATCTTCTATTTCTATGATGAAACTCGCATAACACAGACCTGTTCGGAAAACTTTCTGTCGAAAAACATGTTTGAGCTCCTGATCGAAATGCTTTCTTCCCACTCTCTTTGGCATGTCCTGTCTTTCAACGCCTTAGTACTAACAGGCCATCAGGATCTTGAAATGACATAATATGGCGCTTGAAATGGAAACTCGACTTCGAAGCTTCGACTCCAACGAGTTCCCATCTTTTGTTCGTGACTCAGCTGAACAAAGGCAGAACACACCCTCTTCACCCTAAGCGGCCACGTCCTTGTTCAACCAGTAGTTGCGCATGGTCCCGGTTCCTTTTTCTCATGTTCGGATGCGGTTCATTGGCACAAAGCTCTGAACGAAGACAATGTTGCTATATTCGTAGTCTCCCGTCGATATTCCCATACCAGATAATAATATAAATCATGGCCTTATCCGCCATCCACATCTCCGCTCGTCCAAACACACCTGTACTTGATGTTTCTTGTACCAATCGCACATCCGACTCCAGAAACACACAAAGCAACAATTCTCAAAGCTTGAGCCAGTATGGATGAGTCCGCCAGCGCTAGCCGCTATGTTCCTGGTACCATACAGGATACAGCAGCAAACATATTGAACCAAGTTGACTTCGACCCATTGGATCCGGCTCTACTAGAATGGGATACAAGCCTTAGCCCAGACTTCTCTTCAATCGATGACTGGCTCAATGCTAATGCGCCAGAGTCATTACAACACGACCCTAATGTCGTCTCAGTCACAAACGCGGCGACTACTTCGTACGCAGCACCACAGCCTGACGCGGGCTTCCAATCCGACATTCTTGATAACAGATCAGTAGCTTCAGCCACAGACAATGACTTCAGCCAGAACAATGGCAGCATGCCTGTTGGTATGCCTGACGCGGCCTTCCAATTCGACAATTTCGGTGACGGATCAGTAGCTCCGGCCACAGGCTATGACTTCAGCCAGACCAATGACGGCATGCCTATTGGGATACCTTCTAGGATGCCCTCGCAACCTGAAATTGTCTATCCGCCTGATCTCTACCAGCCTCAGCCGTCCTACCAACCTGCTTGTTCTTACCCCCAACAAGGCTTGGCCGGTCGTCATGAGCCTCCTATGCCTCACCCATACCAAGCTAGGTCCGTAAACCCTTACCAGTTTATGCCAAATCTGACTCATTCCTCTTCCATGAACAGATGGATGCAGGCCCCCTCCAAGCCGGTAGCACCGACAAGTATGGAGCCTGTTGGCGTGTGTATAACATGTGGATGTAAGCCCCAAACAGGCGCCTGTCCTTTGCCATTGCCAGCCTATCCTCTTCAGCAAGCACTTCGGCATCCAGAGCTATCAAAGGTTGGGATGCGGGGTGCTGCTCGACGCAGGTGGCTACAAAACCAAGACAACATCAGCTCTAACGACCCCGAAACAAGGGCCCCCCGGGGTTCTGCAAAGGTTCGCCGGGGTCCTAGGGTCAAGCACACCTCCTCTACCTGTAAGGATATCGAGCCTAGTTACGTTTACACGAAGAAACTGGATCCAATTCCTAATTGGACTTCGAAGGGAGGGTTCGAGTTCTCTTACACAAAACAAGGGCAATGGGAACATGACATCTCACTCTCAGCGAAGGAGTTGCGTGACTACGTGGAAAACTGTCCTCGCAAACTCACCATTTGGCTCCAACACACTCCCGCCCAGGTCAAGTCTAGAGTCGACCACCATGACAAGACATGCCGCTACGCTGAATGTCCCTCGAAATTCGGGACCATGCTGATGGGCTGGTATCGCGTGGTATTTGACGAGTTCCCTGAGCTCACCACCACGGGCGTCAAAGACCCCTTCAAGATGGCCGGCTCTATGCATCTCTGGTGTTTTGAGCGGTGTTTCGATCCAATCGAGCTGTTCGCTAAAGGCATATTGGAGCCTGATGATCGCGTCTTTCCTCGAGAGCCCAAGAACCCCATGGCCTTGAATCGAGACTCTGATGGAGCTATTATTGCGAAGGCCGTTGAGCCCTGGATCGAGGCTCGTTATAAAAAGAGGCTTCCTCCACAGATCCCCTACCTTCGACATGAAGACTCTCTCTCGTACGCTCTGGTCAAGCACCATCTCGACGAGCAGGTTGGTGCCCGTCAAAGGTCTCGCGACAAGCGCAACGGAGTTAGGCCAGTAGGGGGCAGGAAAACCATGGACGTCCACATGGGCCGTCTTGATTTCTTTGTTGAAAGGGATGAGGCAAGTCGCCCTAAGGATGAAGTAGTTCGCCCTAGGGAGGATCGTAGGCGACGAGCTCTATCAGCAGTCGATGAAGACGATGATGAAGCTGATGACGCTCTTCCCGCACCCAGCAAGAGGCCTCGTATCTCAGTCAGTGGTAAGGAGGCTGACGATTTCTTCTCAGCTTTAGCCATTGGGAACAGCAAGATGTCTATTCCTGGTCAGCAACTAGCGAGAGCACAGATTCCCAGGGATGCAAATCGCTTGCCCACCCCTCCTAGCCCTGGATTACAGGTTCAAGATACTATTGAGGTTACCCCTATCAACACTGCTCCAAACAACCCCGCCTTTATGTTTTCTACTATGGGACGTCAAAATTCCCAGGTGGGGTTGTCTCCCTCGGTAGTATTTCAGGCGAGTGACTTTCAGCAAGTCAACCAGCTTGGGGATGTTCATGGCAGCCTGTATGGCAGCCAGCGGACCAAGCGTCCAAGGACTTTGGCATCTGATGGCGACAACCAGGCTGTCGGTCCACATTATAAGCGTCAAAAGCTCTCGTCTGCGTCTGGAAGCGCCGGGCAGTATGTTCAGGGCACATCATTGAGGAGGAGCAGCAGGGTGGTCTCTAAGAAGACACCTTAGAGGGAGTGAGTGGCGACAACCAAGGTCCCGTCGAGTGGTGCTAGGCAGAAAGGCGGATGTAATTGGTACAACATATCTCTGCGGGTCAGAGGACTATTGGGAAAAACGGCGTTTCTGGTAGCATTTACACGGGGTCCGGGATAGACTCATAGAGGATTATCGAGTATTAGGCGGATACCCCCATTTTCAACCAAAAGCATGGTCACGACAGCATAGCGGTAGGTGCATTTGGTTTTTGCTTACTATAGCATGGTGTCTGGAGTCTTGGGTTATACTTTGAAATCATACAGAATGAAAAGTTGTGCATATCAGATGAATCAGTTGAGTTGAAGTGAGCTGTAGTTACATGTGATGATTGTGAATGTTGACAAAGTCGAAGTCCAGTTTAAGAGGTCGCCATAATACATATGGCTGATTACAGTGTATTCAAGTCTCTTCTACTGTTTGCAATAGCATAGACAAAAGAAAATCACCAAGTTCCCTATTTTCTTACTTTTTGTTTACGGGCAAGTAATGCGTACGCCTTGTTGCACAAAATACTAGAAGTCCTATTTGAAGCAGGGTGCTTTTAACATTGCAATATTCGTCAGAAGATGATAAAGAGACTCTTTGAGAAAAGAAGCCGGCTCCACAGTAGTGCTTAAAAGGTGAGATCCAAGTGTCTTGGTCTATCGGTACTGCAGACATGGATTGAAGAGACTCTTTCAAGCCACCACTCGATATGTAAACAGGCATCTCAGCGCAAGATACAGCCGAGACCTCAAAGAAGCTAAAGACGTTGCGGCTTCAAGCTCTTTGACCAGAAAAGGCAACTAAATAAGCCTCAGGTGAGACCACTTAAAGAAACTCGATAGGACGTGTGCGGGCTGAGCTCACCTCACAGACGTTATATTCCCCAGCTTCCTGGGGCCGAAGTGGACCATCACTCGCCCGTTTAGTACGACGTTGACGTTGTTCGGGGCCAGGACAGGACCCTTTGGAATGGAGGGGCACTTGTACGGAAACGCCGATGCAGGACGGGACGCTAAACGAGGTGGGATTGATTGGGCGTTGCTAGAGGAGGTTTCTGTCTCCGCGGCCTTGGAGCTGAGCCTGCGGCTTTTGTGGGCGAGGTGCTGTTGCTGATATGGAGTAATGTGACTATGACAAGGTAGAGAGAAGGAGATTCTGCATCGGCGAGTGCGAGAGTGACTGAGTGAATGGCTGAGATAGTTGTTGTTCAAAAAGAAGCTGACCTCGCAGCAAAATATAAACTTTATTCTTTATGAACATCTGTCTTTGTGCTGTTCTAACAAGCTTATATCATACATAGAGAAACACTTACAGTACTGGTTTCACTTGTCAACCTTTTATTTATTACTCAACCGACATCAAACTACGGATACTAGGTACCTAGATATCCTAGTGCCAAGCGGATCGGAGCAAGGGTCCAGCAAACTCTACCAACAAGCGATATTCGGCGACAGCGAGCGAGGCGAGGCGAAGCGAATCTCACCATGTTGCACGGCAGTTGATAGCTTTGTACTTTTACGATCCCGTCACGTGCAGAAACAAAGCCTCAACCAAGTCTTTGGGACTGACTGCATCTTGCAAGCCAAAGACGCGTTAAACCCTCACAAAACACCCACTCAAAAGCCGTCGTCACGAGACACACAGCTCAACTCAACTCAACTCAACTCAAACCTCCGTCCGCTCACTCACTCACTCACTCTCCTTCTCAATCCGGATCCGAGCAAGTGGATACAGTAACAGCTGGGAGCTACTGTAGCATCGTCTGGAGCCAGTGACGGAGACGGCGTAACATAGGCTTTGCCCTTTTACCTTTCAGGCGGTACCTTACAGACGATTTAGTGGAGTCACCCACCTAAAACCACCCACCCATCCACCCTCCATCCATCCCCATCTCAGCTGGGGTTAGTTACCTAGGCTGGTAGTAGCCCAGGCCATCCAAGACCTATCCTAACGTCAACCGTCCCGTTCGAGTCCAATTCCCGTTCCGACGTAGCTACAGCTACAGTATCAACCGTCACCTGTCAACTCTTCCTTTGTCTCTCTTATATTTCCTCCCGTCAGCCATGGGAGCCGACATTAAGCCTGCTCTGCAGGTGATTGTATTGGTACGTAATCTTACTATATCTGCTACTCCTATACCCTGCTGCCTTGCCCTATCTTGTCTTGTCCTGTTATCTATCCCGTTTGTTTACATCCATGTGCATCGTTACATGCCACCCAACATACAGCGGCGTCGACATTAGCCACAGTATAAGACGGCTTAAATACAGAAACACGTTGAATCATGGTTCCCGTCGTGGCGTTTGCTCTGTCTTGTTGCATATTGGCCTTGAACGGCTTCTTACAGCCATGTTCCACTCACTCACACATCCAACCAACAACTCACCTCACATGGCTCTGACTAATCTCATTCTCAGGGCTCAGGAGGCGGTCCTCAAGAATCAAACACGACTGCTTTCCTAGTCCGCTCCGTTGCTCAAAAATGGCATCGCGGCTCCGTCATCGCCGTCGATGCTGGCGTTCACCTCTCATCCATAACACGGCTTATGGAGGCCGCGATACCCTCACCACCGCCCCCACCCCCCTTCACACTCACAACAGGTCCCTTCGCCGGTCTTGAGCTTCCTCACTCTTCTGCTTCCGCTAATGCTGCCCACTTCACCCGGACTCTTGTCGACACATATCTCATCACTCATCCTCATCTTGACCATATCTCTGGCTTCGTGGTCAACACGGCTGGTTTTCCCGGCACAAGGCCCAAGAAGCTGGCCGCTCTGCCCAGTACAATCCAGGCCTTCAAGGCGCACATATTCAACAACGTTATCTGGCCCAATCTCAGTGACGAAAACAACGGTGCTGGTCTGGTGACTTACATGAGATTGGTCGAAGGTGGCAGCCCAAGCCTCGGCGATGGTGAAAGTAGGGGCTATATCGAAGTCGCCGACGGACTCCTAGTCAAGATCTGGAGCGTCAGCCATGGGCATTGCATCGAAAAGCACAGCCATAGAGGCTCAACATCTAGCGCATCTACCCGCTTCAGCAGCCACGATGCATCTATGCAAGGTCCACCAGGACGTGCCCCTTCGTATCACCCAGGCCTTCTTCCAAGGACCTCAGGTCTACTATCCCAAAATAGCTTTGGTTCTGTAGCCCCTCAACCTGACCAAGAGCGTGTATGCGTCTACGATTCGAGCGCATATTTCATTCAGGATCCTTCCACCCACCGCGAAGTGCTCATCTTTGGAGATGTCGAACCCGACAGCATCTCTCTAAGCCCGCGGAACCTGCAAATATGGCAAGAAGCCGCACCAAAGATCGCCTCAGGGAACCTCAAGGCCGTCTTCATCGAGTGCAGCTACGACGATTCGCAGACCAATGACCGCCTTTTTGGCCATCTCAAGCCCGGTTTTGTCATGGAAGAGCTACGCGTTCTGGCTCACGAGGTTGATGTTATCCGCAAGATGCGCTACAATGAATCTAAGAAGCGCAAGCGCATGGGCAGCACAACTGATGAGGCTCCACGGCGGAATCCCTCCCTTGCGAATCTTTCGTCCGAGGATCCTGTCTCGCCCAAGACCGTCAAGGCTTCGACACCAGATTTCGTGAACCCAGGACCGGAGACGCCTCCCACGCCACACCTGGCCACACCGACAGCTGAGCTGACACTCAACCAGTCCGAGTCATTTACTTCGGCCCCCGTAACGAGACGACCACTTGAGGGACTTCAGGTCGTTATCATCCATATCAAAGACCGACTGAACGATGGTCCTAATGTTGGAGATGTCATCATGGAGCAATTAAGCGAGTACGAGAAGGAGACGCAGTTGGGGTGTGAATTCGTCATTTCCAAACCTGGTCAGAGCTTTTATCTTTGAGCATTTCAAGCACCGGCGTTACAATTTGTTTGTTTTCCTACATTTGGTTACATATGCTTTCTTTATAGTCTGGGACGTGGTTATAGGTTTTTGGTTGGGCTTTATACTATACGACTCAAGGACATGTTGTGATATATATTCACGTATTTGAAATGAGGGATTGACTCGTGGGATGCGACTCAGGAATTTGGTTGTTAGGGATGGACTTTTATCGAATATCAAGTCTAAAGCGCCACATCAAAATGGTCGTCTTGCTAGTATCTGATGTTGCGGTTTGTCTATCCTTTCTATATCATAAATCAATACTTATATGTTCCATCATATCCAACGTAGCTCTTATTTTTGCTTGTTTTGCACCTTCTCTAGTCCTTCCTGGCCACCAATATCCTTTTCGAAGTCCGGTCTCTGGAGCTCAACACCCTCAAGAACCCGTCCATATGTGATGCCTCCCAGCCTGCCCACAGACCTCAACACCTTGGGATCAACCATGTTCCTCTCCTCGTTGAGCGCGTCCTCCCTGACCCAGAAGCGTGTGCCCTCAAAGACAGCCATGGTACCAGACTTGGCGCCCGGCCTGGCCTTGCTGTCAAACTCCTTGAACATGTCGAGCTTGGCCTCGATACTGACGACGGCCTCGCGAACTCGCGCGCACTTGACCGTCTCGCAGTCAAAGGCGGGCGTCAGGCCGGAAATGTCCCACTCAGAGACGCCGTAGGGGGCGTTGGCGCTGGTCGAGTTGGCGGCCTCGAGGAAGGGCTCTGAGATGATGTTGATGACACACTCTTTCGAGTCGACGATATTGCGCAGCGTGTCCTTTGCCGCGGCGAGGCCTGACGAGAAACCCACGACAAACATGGGCGGGTCGTGGTGCATCATGTTGAAGTAGCTAAAAGGCGCCAGGTTCTTGGACGAGCCGTCGGCGGCCTGGCTGCTTATAAAAGCGATGGGTCGTGGTGTGACGGCTGAGATGAGGAGCTTGTAGTTGAAACCTGCGATGCGACCAGGCTCATGAGGGTCTATCGCGACGTGCTTCTTCTCAGGAGCGTCCTTGTCGAGCTTATTCGCGCCATCGCCGAATTTCCAGTCGGGGTCGATAGTCTTGGTGTAGTGGAACTCTGCGGTCTCATCCCACTCGGGACGCGAGGCCTCGACAGTCTTAAAGTCCGGGTGCACACTACGCTTGATGGCGTCTCCCATGATGATGCGTGAGGTAAACAAGAGTCTGTAGGAAGAAGGGGTTGTGAGAGGTTTGAAGTTAAAGATGCGGTTGAGGATAGGCATGTGGTGGATAGGATAGGCGCTGGTTTTAACTATAAATTTCAAGGTGCTAAAAGTTGCCCAGTTGAGAATAAACTGGACCGGAGGAGGGGCTCAGCGTTAGTTAATCCAGATTTCTTCTGGGGTAGTTGTCTTTGCGTGCTTGCTAATACTGATAATGCGTTATATAGCAATCGTGGTTTTCCCCGCAATGCTGGGGATGACGAGTCAGCGTAGCAATTTACATTTTGGTGCAAGTGATTAATAATTCAAGATCTTCAGTAGTATACATATCAACGTCCTCATTGAGGCCATCGTTGTAGATCACCCATGTTCTGTGCAAATGTGCATTGTGGTCATCATATTATGGTGCATTTTGTGAACTGCTTGTGCCGCTTTGGTAAGCCACCTTTTGTCTGAATCAACGACTACTCCTTGGCATTGTGCAACATGACTCGGCTATCTAAGCGCAACCAATTTTTCTTAATTTTTGTGTGTTCTAGTGTTTAGTAGCCATTGAGTGACAGCTTTATCTGCATTAGCCTCATATCTTTCCTGCTGGTTTACTCTCAGTTGTTGCCACTCACTCTATTTTGGCTGGAAAGTACAGGGTAGCAAGCCATTTTAATAGGTGCCTCCATGCATGTGACACCGCGAACAACATGGAGCGAGCTAGCGCAACGCGGAAAGAGGAGTCATTCGCCGCGTGAACTCCAAAAAAAAAGTCGTCCATTTTTTGAGGTAACAAATATTAGCCATGGCATAAATCTTTCCAATGCGGTTCTATAGCACACCGCTCACCCCGCCAACAATTTAAACTATCCTCATGCAAACATGGGGCATTCGACACGCTCGCTGTTCATTTCATTCTAATAATCGTCCACGAGCATCGTTCCAATTGCTGTCATCATCGCCTTGCCTCTCTATCCTCAGAAGGGCATCCTCAACACCTCCCCCCAGTCCCAAGTCCAGGGCCTTTCGCAAGGCACGTTTGCCCAGCACTTCAGTAATATCAGATACTGCAATTACACCTGGATACCGTCACTTCATCCCCATGGCAACTACAGTCGAGATCGCATCTGCCCCCACCTACGACACTCCGGGGACATGTCTCTTTGTCCACAATGAGAGACGGTCCTACGTCTTCGGACGTCCCGAAGAGGGCACGCAGCGCGCATTCAACAGTAGACGACTTGGACTAGGAACGACGGAGCAGGTTTTTCTCAGCGGCAGTGTCTCATGGGAGCTGGTCGGGGGACTCTTTGGCTACATCCTCACGGTCGGTGGTGCGCTAGAAGCAAGCAGGGAACAGGCAGCATTGCTCAACGAGGAGAGGCTAAAGAAGGGAAAGAAGCCAGTCAAAGAGACTGCTTTCGAATCTATCCACATCCATGGTGGTGAGAACTTGTGCCACACTCTGGCTGCATGCCGGCCCGTAATTCTACGACAACCCATATCCGTCCGCACCCATGAGCACAGGACAGATTCTCGCCTCGAAACCATCGACAACCTAGAACCCGACTGGCAGGACGACGCAATCCGTGTATGGAAGATCCCGGTTCAGCGCGAACGTTCCAGCAGTCCTAAGAAGCGTCGTCGCTCAAGCCCGCTTGTTGGAGATATCAGCCCCTCATTGAAACCACAGTTCAAGGAATGGTCGCCTCTCTCGAACCCCGAATATGCAGCGACGCTTGTGGAAAAGACAATGTTTAATGGCTCGCTCAAAGGAAATGGTCTTTTGATCCCTGTTCGGCTGAGCCAAGTCACGCCTTCAGACACCGTCTTTGTATGGGAAGAGGGTAATGTCAAGTTGTACAAAGGTCCAAGACCTGGCGATTCAGAAGATATTATAGACTCCGAAAAGACCGTATGGGTATTTCCCAAACAGGAATCCCAGATCGATCGTACCGCTGATCTAATCAACCTGACACATCGGCCACTACCCCCAACGATATACAGCCAGAGTTCTATGTCTTATATCGTCAAGTGCCATGATCGTCGTGGCAAGCTCAATGCAGCAAAGGCCAAGGAGCTTGGTGTGCCGGTGACCGACTTCAAGCACCTAACTATGGGCAAGACTGTGGAAACAAAGGATGGTGTTACTGTGACGCCGGATATGGTCCTGGGTGAAAAGCAGCTTGGAAATGGCTTCATAGTCGCTGACATAGCGACTCGCGATTTTCTCGACTCCTTCATGGAGCGACCAGAATGGTCTAACCCTGAACTAATGGCCAATGTGGTCAGTGTGTACTGGATCCTTGGTCCCGGCATGGCGGACGATGCCAGGATCCAAAAGTTTATCGAGGAGCACTCACAGATGAAGCACATCTTCTGCTCCAAAGATACATGCCCCAATATGATTGCTCTTGCTGGTCCTGGTGAGCTCCAGACCAAGCTACGGCGGATCGATCCGGACAGATTCACTTTACTTAAATACGACAATGATACCAAGGGACCTATGCCCGCTGGATCACAAGTAGAATCTGGTCGAATGGGCAACAAGACGGCGCTTATGCCCCGGCTTCGTTTCAATGATGGGACCGTAACCCCTTTTCCTAACCTTGCGGAAGCCGCTCTATCTGTCAACGACGAGATTCTGGACGCGGCACGGAAAGCTCGGGAAGAGACGTCTGACCCCGAGTTCCTGCGGAAACTAGAGGAAGACGAAAAGGATATCCCCAGCCGCGACGCCGAGATCATTCCTCTTGGTACTGGCTCTTCCATCCCTGGCAAATACCGCAATGTTTCAGCGACACTGATTCGTGTGCCTGGTATTGGCAACTACCTCCTTGATGTTGGTGAGGGCACCCTGGGCCAGATTCGCCGTCTGTTTGGAGACGAGGAAACAGGAAACATTCTGCGAGATATGAGGTGCATTGTCATCAGTCATCTTCATGCCGATCACCACCTAGGAGCCCCCAACCTTATCAAGGCCTGGTACGAGCACACTCTAGAAGACAGCAACGCGAAGCTAGCTGTATCCTGCATATCACGATACAAGGCTCTATTGGAGGAGGTTTCCCAGGTGGAAGACATTGGGTTCCACCGTCTCCATTTCCCCAACTGCACGTCCATAAATGACAAGTTCAACACAGGCCGTCTTGTGCTCGACGATAACGACTTTGGGCTCAAGAGCATCACGCGTGTTCCAGTCCCCCACTGCTGGTTATCCTTTGGAACGGAGATCGAGCTCACATCAGGGCTGCGCATCGCCTACTCAGGCGACTGCCGTCCCTCAGACGAGTTCGCTCGTCAGTGCGAGGGCGCCCATCTCCTCATCCATGAGTGCACCTTCGACGACGACATGCTCTCACATGCTAAGAAGAAGAGCCATTCCACCATGGGCGAGGCGCTCGGGGTCGCGCGCAAGATGAAGGCCCGGAGGACGTTGCTGACGCATTTCTCGCAACGCTATGTCAAATCAGACTCGCTCAAAAGGGAGGATGCGGGTGAAGTTGGCGAGGTACTAATGGCGTTTGACCACATGCGTGTCAAGCTGGGAGACTTCAAGAAGGCGGCCGCTTTCCAGCCTGCGATTGCGCAGCTACTGACTGATGCCGGTGATAAATGAGGCGCATGATGATGTGAATGGACAGGCACTTTTGGAAAAGCGAGTATAGTGTATAGTGTATAGTGTATAGTAAGGATAGACGTTACACATGACGGTATAGATGATGACTTGGGCGTATTTCAGTCTTGAACCTTACGGGGCCTGGCTAGTGAATGTATTCGACATGTGCTTCTCAAGTAGTCAACCTCTTCTCTCTTCAAAATCTCTCTTAGATTGTCATTCAGTATGTGTTTCTTTAACTACGTGCTTTGGGTGTACAGGAGTCTCGTCAGGAGTTTGCCCAACGTGACACAGAGGAACAATGCATAAAAATCTCAAAACCAGCTACCTATGGCATAGAAAACAGCCTCAAAGCGTAAAATACATTACCCCTCTCATCACTGGGTAAACAATCTCAGCGTACTTCATTATAAGCCATCTCAACCTCTAACCACAATCCACATCTTCATACTTCAACACACGCCTAAACCCACAATCACTAGCAACCTATCAAGCAACCAACATCTCCGTCTTCGATGTCTGGCTTCCCACCCCAGAACATGGGACGTCCTAGCAAGCCAGGATCTCATCGGACATTAAAAGATCCGGCCGCGTGGCCTAATGGCTAAGGCGCTAGATTTCGGTTTCCAGCATCCGAACTCTCTAGAGATTCCAGGTTCGAATCCTGGCGTGGTCGATTATCTGCTGGAACTTATCTTTTGGCGTCGTGTGAGGCTGTTGGATATCTTTTTTGCTGTGCCGTACGATGTGTGAGCCGAGTTTAGACATTTGGGGCTTTAACCGCCAATCGCGGCTTGCGGATTGGCTGCTGAGTAAGGCGTGCAGCTACCCGATACCACTTTTCCTCGCTCAAGTGACGGGAACTGATCCGGGAGCATATGAGTCTGAATGTCGCCTTGGCATAATTACAAGGGTTTTCAAGTTCCGTGATATTCATCATCTTGAGGATGCCGTGATATTGAAATCGGGAGTCGTCCCGACTGTGCTTGAGCCCCACGTTCCGTACCTAGCCGGACCCGAGTTACATTGCATTGCATTTAGGTGCCGACTCCGAAAGCGGGACTTCAACTGCGGCTACGTTAGCTTATCATCGCGTTTAATTCTTTTTTTCTTGTCCCACGTCGTGACTTAACTAGTCATTCGGGCATTTTCAGAGTCCACAAGGGCCCTGACTTGATCATTCTAGCGTTCAGTTAATTCCTTGCCTTGCCTTGCCTTGCCTTGCCTTGCTCACCTGCTTGTTGTCTCTCTTTGTTTCCCCCTCCTCTCCTCCTGCTGTTCTCCCACCCTTCCATACGAAAGATATCCAATGTCGGCCTCGCTCCCTGGCGCGCGGGAGCTCCCCGCTTCGCAGTATGACCTGGAGACGTATATGGGAAGGGTGCGCCATACACTTGGTATCACAGACCCTACGTGAGTCCATTTGCTGAGCTTCCACGTCTCGAGCACTTCGAGCTGACCGTGGCGGCGCAATCTTAGGACCCTGTTCGCGGGCAAGACCGGACTCGATGAGGCCAAGAGGCTGGTGACAGAGTATAAGACGGGCAAGGTCGAGCACATGTCGCCGGCGCTGTGGCATGCTAAGAAGGTGGTGGACTCTACACTTCACCCTGGTATATATCACCCCGCGAACTGCATTCGTGACGCTGGCTGACCACATACCGCACAACAGATACCGGCGAGCCTGTCTTCTTCCCTTTCCGAATGTCCTGCTATGTCTTGACCAACCTCGTCGTCACGGCCGGTATGCTCCAGCCGGGTATGGGCACCGTCGGTATTGTTGGCTGGCAGGTCTTCAACCAGTCTCTCAACGTCGCTTTCAACACAGCCAATGGCAACAAGTCCTCCCCGATGTCGACCGAGGTCATGGTCAAGTCCTATCTCTCCGCTGTTGGTGCCTCTTGCTCTGTCGCGCTCGGTCTCAACGCTCTCGTTCCCCGACTCAACGTCAAGCCTGCCACCCGCAACATCCTCGGCCGACTTATCCCCTTCGCTGCCGTCGCCACGGCTGCCGGTCTCAACACCTATCTCATGCGCCGCGACGAGATTGTCAAGGGTATCGATGTACGACCTGTGCTCTCAGACGAGGATAAGCTGAAGCTCAAGGCTGAGGGCAAGTCGGAGCGAGACGTCCCTTCGCTGGGCAAGTCTCAATCCGCAGCCAGACTTGCTGTGTATGAGACCGCGGCCAGCCGAGTCTTCACTGCCTCCCCGATCATGGTTATCCCTCCTATGGCCCTATACTATATCGAGGGCAAGCAGGGCTACAAGAACCTCTTGCAGAAGGAGTGGGTGCGGTCGAGGCCGACACTGGCCAAGGGCATTCCGCTGGGCATCAACTTGGGTCTGATTGCCCTCACCTCCTTTGCTGTTCTTCCCTTCGCTTTGGCTGTTTTCCCCCAACAGCAAGAAATTAGTGCTGAGATGCTCGAGCCTGAGTTCCATGGCAAGGGAGGTAAGAATGGCAAGGTTGTCTTCAACCGTGGCCTATAAGAAGCTGCTATACCCCGACTCGTGAGTCGGGTTGAGCCTGATAACCACGAAAGCGACGATAGAGCTTGTTTCCAGCTGCTATGGCTTCACCGCAGTCTCAGTATCAGTCGACGGGTTTGCCCGCAACTCACTGAAAGCAGCATCTGTCCTTGGCGATTGATCCAAAGGTATCCAAAATCGAATTCGAAAAAAGACAAGAGGTATAAACATACTCGAGTGTCTCGGGAGATAGAGGAAATTATATAGACGGCGTTTACGGCACGAATCTAGAACCTCGAGAGCGTTGCCAAAGCAGGAGAGAAAGGCTATTCCCAGATCATAGCTATCCAGCGATTGAGTTAGACTTGGTCATTACCAATTGTTTGCACTCCGTATGATTCGTCCAGCATCTATATTGTGTCAATATTGGGCACGTGATTGGCTTTTACCTTTACATCCGTGTCTGCTTGTCCGTTAATGTTGGCCTGACGTCTTAACACACAAGATAAGCCAGATAGAACGAGAGCTGCCTGATGAACAAGGCCTCCTCGACTGTCGAATAGCAGGCATGTGAGTAAACTCATCACCAGCAGAATCCTGCTTTAACGGGTCGTAGCGGGCGGTAGTCGAACTTATTGCCACCCAGATCGACAGGGCTAACTCGGGCTGGATGCTAGGTTAACCCAACGCGTGCACAAGGGTTGCCAAATGAAACCAAGATAATGTTTGCTAATCTACCTAATAAACAGAGATAGATGAGGACGATCTCCAATGCCCTTTAATATCTCACAAGGATCAAGACATACATATATCTATGCTGAAGAGATCGTAGCTCGGTTTTGTTCAAGAACTCTTCAAAAGGTATGACCCGATGGCCCAGTTGAAGCCTTCGACGTCACGTTTAGTGACGACTCGTGGTGGGGCATGTATTGGTTGGCAAAAGCCTTGGATGGCTTAGAGAAGACGAGGGGACCACTGGCAAGGCAAGGCTAAGCAGAAGACGCCGAGTTGAGAGCGCCTCCTACTGCCTGAGTTGATGAACTGATGGGATCAAGTGCAGGAGGTCATTCATGTGCCCTCGGCACACTTGATCAGGAGGGCACGATCAGATACCATCGCATTCTAGTTTGGCGTGTTGGAGGCGTGAACAATGCGAATCACAACTGGAAGAAGAGGAAGACGAAACGTTGTTCAATGGCAGCGGGTCATCAACACCACAGCTGAACAGGAGGTTGGCAGCAGGTCAATGACAGGAGACCAGAAGCACGTTGATGATATCGAAGGCTACTGTATCCGTACCGTAGCGGATCAGCAAGACGAGATGAGAGGGAGCCAATAAGAAACTGTAAATCAACGACCCGCATCACTTGGCCGTGGTAGAGTGGGGTGTCCTTGAGCGGGAAGGGAGAAGCAGGGGAATGCCCTCCACTGGGGTCTTCAGTGGTCGTGAGAGCCCACTGTCTTAAACGTAAATGTGTATCATCTACCGGTGTGCTGCAGGAGATGGGAAGCCTGTCTAATCAACAGGTGACCCAAGGAAGAGCAAGTGAAACTGTATAACGAAAAGAGTCCATAGTGAAAATGTCTCTAGAGGCCTTGGACAACGAAAGCTGGGGAGAAGTTGGCTGGCAGTGGAGGGTCCTTGTTAAACATCGCTGTGGCCGGGGTTTAACGACAGCGGATGTACGGATCCATCGCCGAGGCGGAAGGCGAGCATGCGCGGATACAAGAGCGAGTGTGTTGTGCGAAGCTCCATGTAAACCCGTAGATCGATTGCACGGCCAAGCAAGTCATGAACGAACGTCTCGAAGCTTCTCGAGCTTACATCGTGTGTCAGAGACTCCATCAATGTGAGCCTGTATCAACTGCCCTTAGGACTTCGGCTGGCATGGCTTGTCTGCCCCATGTTCATGAATGATGTCGGAGGCCGTGAGCTGACTGAGCCTCTCTCCTCAGCCCGCCCAAGACACTCAGGCTCGCACGACCAGTGACTGTCATACTGTAGTGTGGTGCAGAGAGGCTCTGGAACTGGAACGGCCGCAAGTCCGGGACGATTCGAGACACACCTGGTGGTATCCCCTCTCTGTAAGTGTGGGGTCCCTTGTTGTCTGGGGTCTCAAGGGCTGAGACGGCGGACTTTGACAACCTAATCAAGTCCGGTAGGTTAATGGCCATGTCACTTGGAGACGTGCTGAGCTTAAGTGGAAAGGAGAAGCAGACACTGACAGATACCGAGTTACCGTAATCGTTTGAATCCCCTTTCTCTTTGATTAGTGGGTGCACCGGCAGCGAGGAGCGAGTGATTGAGAAGGGGACATAAAAAGACACGGGGCTGCCAAAGGATCGAGGGTTGGCTAGAAGGCCCACCATCAGCGTCACCCCTGGACAAACTGCCTAACAGCGTACTGTACCAGATCTGGTGCTGTAGACTCGTCCAGACGATCGAGGTTGAACTCTCTTTCAAGCGGCGTTAGGGGTACCAACGGGCGAGCCGAAGATGCTTGCAATGCGTTCCTGACTTGGCTGGAAAGGTACTTTTCCCACGCCAGAATCAATCCAGCCAGTATGGTAGGGAGACAGAAATAGCCGGCTCGATTGAAGGTAGAGGGTGGATTTCGCGCTTCTGCAAGGTCGCGTCCGGTGCAGTAGCAGACTGCAGCCTTCATGACGTATTTATCTGGCAGTGTATAATACTGTGATGTTTTTGTCCACTTCTAGGTAGTTCATTGCCCACACAAACTGTACATAGTAGGCAGTTAATCGGAGGAAAACAAATGCTGTCCCACGGCCAAGCAGAGAGATGAAGACGGCGAATCAATATTGTCTTCAACAAGGCAGTTGAAGCGGCAGATTAATGCCTCTGGGAGGTCCCGGCGTTGGTCAAGGCACCCGCAAGTGTAGGGGTTTTTTTTTTTTTTTAGGTTGGCGCAGGACCGAGAGGTAGGTACTGCTATGGTATCATAAAAGAGGTATCGTGGGATGCACAGCACACCCAGGAGACCAGAAGCAGGTGCTTCACCTCAAGCCTCCGCATAACTTTCTCCTTCAAACAACCATCATCATTCATCGCAGAAATCCGCTTCTACAACGTCAAGGTAATCACAGAACCTCATCAGAGTTGGTATCAACATTGTCGAGATGGCGCGTAAATACCTGGCACCTATGGCTCAGCTTTGGCGCGGAGTTCGTGCTTGATTTCAACCTCCTCCAGTGCTCCCCCACCAGAATAATCCCAAGCTTCTGGAATCTGGCGAAATCCCTACGAAAGATGAGAAGGCCGACTTTGTATTTGAGCGAGAACGTGCTCGCCAAATTGCCGGTAAGATATATAATATCTTGAAACAAATAGTTATTAATTAGTTTTAGAGTCCCAGAATCAGAACAAGACTCTGCTCGCTCGCATCGGACATTACTTCGCCTAGGGGATCAAAAACGCCGGGAAGCTAGGAGGCATCGTGGGAGGTCTAGAGGTAAGTTCTAACTCGCTATAAATCATGAGTGAATATTAATTTGTTTGTCTATCATCTCTACGCGAAGCATGGCGAACTTTTGGTCTCATGGGTGAACTACATTTGGGATTTATTTTGATCCCAGTATGGCCATTATAGGCCTGTTTATCAGCAACCTATGAGCTACGACATTAATGATGGCACTCGGGGTAATACGCGATGAGAATAGTTAATAAACTTGGAGTTGCAAGGCTCTCCAGAAAGTGTTAGCAAGAGTACTTGTGTCTACTTCGTAACAGTCGCTGAATGCTGTAGCCCTGCAGCGCCCGATTCCCAATACCGGATCGCGACGCCACAGTCAGAAATAATGAAATGTACATTTGTATTTCTGTCTACGGAGCAGTTCCACTGGAATTCCGCCTCGATTGACACCAAAACCGTGAACCGGCGAACAGCGCATGGAAGTGACAAATCCACTCCTTGATGGGCCTTGGGTGTTGAAGATGACGCTAAAGATACTTGCTATCAGCAGACGTCACTGCCACAAAGCATGTACCCCGAGTCCAATCTTTATCTGAACCAACGTCACCCAGTAACTTTGGCCAACCCTTTTTTTCCCCAAGACAAATGGGAAGCCCGTGACGCCTTCAACCGGGCTTGGGCAGACAGGATTTATGAAATCACTCCACTTCTGCTCCTTACCGACTCTCGCGTCTCGTTTTTTTCCTTTTGGTTATTGCCCTCGCCTCTTGGTTTATCCCCACATCTACCTGGAGATAGAGAAAAGCAAGAATTGAGCCACGGGCTGACACTGCACTGCGCACCTCAGCGCTGCGCATGGAGGACAAGCTGACGCGATCCGCCTCCACTCACAGTGCCCTTTCAGGCATTTATCCACTGAGCCTATCCACTGATACCGCTGTGCCCTCACTGGCCACCGCCCACGCACCCGCTGAAGGACTCACTCACTGCCCGTTTATGACCCTCTTGCCGTACCTCCACCCTCACCACCACAAAGCATCGTACACCAAACCACTAGGAACGCCCCCCCGGGCATTTCCCCAGTTCCCGTTCCATCTCGCCTCTCTTCGTTCATCGGCGCCTTCTCCTCTTCCTCACCTTTGACGCACTCAAACATCACCATAGCGAGTGAGAAACTTGAGATACGACTCGATTCGACATTTGGTCGGTCTCCTGTACCGTTCGACACGGCACCTTCACCTCTGATATTCGTTTTTCCCCTTGTGATCGCTACTTCTGTATATTGGCCCTGGGCGGCTTTGGCTTCCCCATCATGTCGACTCCTACCACGGCCACGGCCACGGCCACGCTTCCGCACTACCATCCTCATCATTATCCGCCATCATACCCTCACTCGCATACGCATCACCACCAGCCCTATCAGCCAAACCACAGTGCCAGCTATCGTTCTGCTGCCTCAAGCCAGACCATTCTGCCTCCCCCGGTTTCGTCGGCCGTCTCGCCCTCTCACAGTGCAGCGAGCATTCTGCCGCCTCCATACCAGCATTCACCACTGGCATACTCCTCCCAAGGATCGAATGGTTTAGGGCTCGCACATTCGTCGACCCATCGTCCTGCACACTCAGCACACGACCCAAGTCCGCGAAACGACGCGAATTACTCGACTGTGACCATGCCCGAGCCTGCCCCTGCCTCCCACGCGGAGCAGCCCTCTAGGAAGCGCCGTCGCTCTCGAGAACCCGACTGGTCTACCTTCTACAAGAATGGCCTTCCCAAGGAAATCATCGTCATTGATGATACCCCAGAGCCCGAAGCCAACACCAGTCGAAAAATCACAAATGGCACGGCTGCTGCTCCTGCTGCTAACGATAACGCAGGGCGCCAGGTCGCTAAGAAGAGAAGACGAGAAGATGAATCTGGCACTGTCCAGGCCGCAGGCTATCACATTAAATACCTCGAGTCGCAAAACAACACTCCCTTGCAAGCAGCAACGCCAGCGGGCTCGTCCAATTCTAGCAGTGACCGCACCAATTCTGCCCTTAACACCACTGCTCCGACTTCTCTCTCTTCCAATGGCCAGTACGAGGACAATCAGGCTCCCCTCAAGCGAAAACGCACCCGTCAGCAGGTAGCCAACGAGGCCAAACGTCGCGATGTAGACGGCCTCGGAGATTTCTTTACATACAAGCCCCCGCCTTTCCCTCCTAAGAAGGCTGGCGAGGTTAATGTTCAGGTCATTCATGACGTGAGTTCTGCTCCACATTATCCCGAGGATGCAGCGCCGTTGGAGTTACTGACAATCCCCAATAGCGACACTACAACAAAAATGTCAAGGTTGATGATGATGACGGCCACTACATTGTTGTCCCCGATGCCGAACTGACAGAAAAGTGTAAGTTGAATTGATTTCTGCTGTCGGGTCTTTTGACTGACATCAACAGACCAAATCGTTCGCCTTCTGGGTCAGGGCACCTTTGGCAAGGTGGTTGAAGCCCGCGATCGACGACGTAACAAGGCTGTTGCCGTCAAGATTATTCGATCCGTGCAAAAGTACAGGGACGCCTCGAGAATTGAACTCCGCGTTCTAGAAACCCTCAAACGAAATGATGAAGAGAACCGCAATCGATGCATCCACCTTCGAGATTGCTTTGACTATCGTGGCCACATCTGTATTGTCATGGACTTGCTTGACCAGAGTGTCTTTGATTTCCTCAAAGGCAACGGCTTCGTTCCTTTCCCCAACAGTCAGATTCAGAGTTTTGCCCGCCAACTCTTCACCAGTGTTGCTTGTGAGTCTTGATAGAACAGTATTTGATAGCAACACACTAACTATTCCTAGTCCTCCACGATCTCAACTTGATCCATACCGACCTTAAACCTGAGAACATTCTGCTTTGCGACCACTCGTACCAGACGTTTACATACAATCGCAAGATCCCCTCTTCCTCCACCACTATCAATCGCCAGGCTACCCAGCGCCGTGTACTTTTAGACACAGAGATTCGGCTCATCGACTTTGGTTCCGCTACTTTCCAAGACGAATATCATTCTTCTGTGGTCTCAACCCGCCACTACCGTGCCCCAGAAATCATCCTGGGTCTAGGATGGTCATTTCCCTGCGATATTTGGAGCATAGGATGCATCCTGGTCGAGTTCTTCACGGGTGATGCTCTCTTCCAGACCCACGATAACCTTGAGCACTTGGCTATGATGGAGGCAGTTGTTGGATCACGAATCGACAGCCACCTTGTTCAGGCTGTTAACAAGATGTCGACACGAAATGGAGGAAATGCCGCTGCCAAGTCAGTTCTCTCGCCCAAGATATTCGTTCGTCCACTAACATCGTAAGGTATTTCAAACGGCTCAAGCTCGACTATCCTACCCAAGACACAACCCGCGGTTCCCGGCGCTTTGTGAAGGCGATGAAGCACCTTGATGTAAGCTAGCTGCTGTTAAACATTGACGTGCCTCCAGACTAATAGAGAGCAGAACATCATCCCGGCAAACAACATATTCCTCAAGAACTTTGTCGATCTGCTCAAGAGGATTTTTGTATACGACCCTGCTCATCGTATTACTGCGAAGCAGGCGTTGCAACACCCTTGGCTCAAGGAGATGGCTCAGCCTGATGACGGCACCGAGGCGGCTAAAATCCGTCTGGAGCGGATACGAATGGAGCAGCAGGCTCCGAGACATCAATATGGCCGAAGCTAATGGCACAAGTCTGATACCCTACTAACGACATGCGAGCATGATCACGGAGTTCTGGTTTCTTGAGGCGTTGCGATGAAGTGATAGGCATCAAACGAGGGGAGAGGACTGTCTGATACCGACCCAATTTTGCCATTGTATTTTAGTGCCGCAGCCACCGTATTTTCTCGTCACTTTTTCTTTGTTATACTGGGAGTTATCGATGGCGGCTGGTATCATACGCAACGCTACGACTGGAAGGATTGGTGCATTTTGATGGATGGCGTTGAGGAGCTCACTTGGGCTCCAGCAATATCTGAACAACCATACTGTTCATTTCGTTCCCTTTGTCAGGCCAAATAAAATCGGACAAATGTTCCCGAGAACCATGTTTCACCGCGATCGGACGACTAACGGATTCACTCATTGTTTGCCACACGTTTGCGGACTGTCTTTGGCTTCTGTGAGCTGCCGTTACACATCTTGGCTTTTCACCTAGACCTGCTCTCCGTGTGCTCGGGACCAGTAAGTTAAGCGGCATTACAAAGTCATATTCACCTGCTAACATTCGAATAGCTTCAAGAGTATCCTCGAGTCAATAAGGCTTGTTCGCGCACAGCCAATGCACAACGATAACTACCATATCGTTCAATGAGGTTGCATTTGGTAGTTGCAGAACTAGGCTGCTGCAGACATGTTCACACTGACCATGGGCATTGACCAGGCGAAACATGCACACGCTTCTGTTGATCTCTTATACACGTTCAGGAAATCTGCCTGCGATGTTTGAGTATATAAGTCTTGGCTAAGGGAAAAGATGAGAAGGATGGAAGGGTAAATCAACAAGAAAAGCAACTTCACTTTGAAACTATCAATGGGGAAGTTTTGATTTGACTTGAGAAACAATTATCTCGACTATTAACTTTTTCAACCATTCACTGGTGCAGTCAACGATCTTTTTACTCTTGGTATTCTTGTTAAGTAGCGAGCTTGACCTGAATTATCAACAGCGAATCCTTCTGTAATCATCATGCCGTCTCGCCATCACACAAAACATAACACCGAGGAGGAGGAGATCGAGAGCTATTGTCTCCCTGATATTTCACCTCGCCAGCTTGATCAACTCACCGATCTGTTGTGGATGGATCCTGGAGTCAACATTGCGGTGCCAGATAGAGACTGGCTCTTGGACCAACAGGCCCGGATTGCCAATCTCGACAAGTCAAACCGGCGTTCCAGCAACATCTTACACCGTCTGTCTGCCCGGCTTGAGAGCCTCACTCTCAGATACGTGGACGATGGTAGGCCAACAGTCTGTCTTTGCGCTGCTCATCGTGGCCTCGATGCCAAGTTGATACGACGTCTGATGCTTCTTCTCATTGCTGAGTGCACTGAACGTGTTCAGATGCTTCGTATCTGGCGGCAACGCATTGTCTTCTCATGTAACGTCCTTGCATGGCTCGATCGTATCGATACCGTGACTGGACTTTGGATTGGGCGTAACGCATTCCGAGCTACTTTTGGCTACCAGCGTGCTTCGCCCACTAACCTCATAGTCAAGAGCAAGTGCGAAGCTTGTATCATGTCAGTCGTTGGCGGCAGGCCTCAGGTGCTCAGCGACCTACGAGCATCCTTGATTCCGCGCCGCGAACGACATCCAAAGGGCAGAAGCCCGAGATTGGTTCGACTGGTAGAGTCGTGGATTGGACATTTTGATGCGGACTGCCGCAAGGCTGTTTTGACCGCAAGCACATTGCTCGGCGAAGAACTCACGGAACTGTTTGATATCATCAAGTGTTTGAGGAAAGATCGTGACCGTGACCGCAACCGAGGCAGCAGTGCATCTGGGACTTCGAGATCGAGCCACCACCGACGACCGAGAAAGCACGAGGATCATGGGCGTGGCCATCGTGACCGAGAAAGATCTCACAGGGAGTGTCCACGGCAGAGCATTAGTAACGTGAGCACTCAGGAGGACAGACATGAGCATCATCGCCAAGAACTGAGCCGCGAAGCTTTACGTGCTCTTGAAGAAGATGAAAGCTGGAAAGACGAAGACGAGGGCTATCAAGCATCTATCTGGATGGATTGCCAAATGCAGCACCAGGGTCTTACAGCTGAAGAGCGTCGACAGCTCTTTGAAGACGACATGCACCCTGCCTTTGGCGACTATGTACCTAGTGTTGTGGGTGTGCCATCTAATGACCGACAAGAGGAAGACAAGGAAAAGCAGCGGCAGAGCAATCGATACTCTACCTTCAGTCAGATGAGCAGAGAAAGCGCTATTCCTGCTCCTCTCAGCCTAGGCCCGAGACCTCCACCCACTCCGCCCAGAAGTGAAGCTGGTGACGACACTGCCGAGACTGTCTGGGAGCCCGTCTCGGTGTTTTCACCTCCTGGGACTGTCGTTGCAGGACAATCATCACGTCGCGATCCTGTGATGTTGAAAAGGGACAACGACCGAGACTCGTTGAATACTACCTACGATGATAACGTAGCATATCTCGAGTTTTGCAAAAAATGGGACATCGAGCCGAAACTCGAGCATGACCGTCGTCAACCTACAACTCCTACGCCACAAGCGGAGGCACCTCCTACACCTCGAGCTGAGACGTCCCCTCGAGACACGGATAATCACTCGATTGCAGCAGCTTCGAGCGTATACTCTTCCCATCCTGGCTTCCGCCGCTCGCAAGAGAATTTGGGCAGTGTTCACCGATCTCAGCGAGGAGCCGTCTCGAGAGATCCGTTCGACAAGACCAACAGCGGAGGAAGACTCGCCCGATCTAGAAGTAGGGCCTCTTCGTCGCGTGCGTCTACTCGGCACTGGCTAGAGAAGGAAAATGGCAAGAGTCTTTGGGAGCAGCTGCGTGAGGATAGGGAGCGGTTGATTGAGGATGCGAATGAGATGTAAATAGGGGTTTGTTTTCATTTGTGTCTTTGGAGTTTGTATGGTTTGGGAGTGTTTGGATATACCCAGGGCACAGAAACAATGCTACGATATTTCTTTTGTGAAAATCTAGTCTTCTATTATTTTAAAAGTAATTTATATACAACTCCTTTAAACCTATTTCATAAATTGTTATCAGCTACCTATACAGGAAACATCTGAATTGCATAAAAGTCTCTATAATTAGACTTAAGTAGAGTGGAAATTTAAAGCTTGATACGCATGAATTAACGGTCAATTGATATACCTGCGTGATAGTTTCATTATCATGTCTCTTTATTATCATACATTATGATTCAACTATAAATACTGTCAACGCCCAACGGCCAAGAAATTCCAGAATATTCCTCAATCTATAACTCTCCCGTAGCTTTATGAATCAGGCTATCAGGCTGCTTTCAATCCTCTACAATCTCAAAGGTTGGACGAGCCTCAAGCTCCCAAACAGCCAGATCCTTCCACACGCCTGGCTGCTTCCCATGCTTGACAGCTTCCTTGAAATAGGCCACCTGAGAGAACTCGAACTTGTCAAGCCAGTGAGCCATCCCCTCAACCCTGGGGTCTTCGCGTCCGTTGAAGAAGGTTTCGACGTAGAGCTTGGCGTACTTGCGAGTGTTGTGTGCTGATACGTACTCGTACGTGTGGCGAGGTTCCGAGCAGTCCCAGGTATAGTCAACAAGACTTCGATGATAGATGGCAACGCACAACAAGACTCTGTCCAAAAGGGCAGACCCAATCAGCTTCCTCCGATGCTCAGGATGAACAACGAGTCTGATGAGACCCGAAAAACGAGAGCCCCAGCACCCGCCACCAAGCAAGCCCTGGCGCGAATCGACGACAAATGCAAACCCGAGGATTTTGGGGAGTTTCGAGGCCTCCCGAGCTTGCATGTGGTCGAAGAACTCTTGAAACTCCCTCTTTTGCGCCTCTGACCACTTAGAGACATCGGGCCGCTCTCGAGGTGAAGGAATTGCAACAATAAAGGGGCGGCGTTTCTGGAGACAGGCGTTGTAGAGGGCTGCAATCTGAGCTGGCTCGACATTTGGAGAACACAACTGCGAGTTCTCTCCTCGCTGAGTCTCGAGGTTGATGATATCCGCAATCGCTTGGAAATCACCTGCTTCTACTGGCCGTAGAGTGCAGTTCGCATTGGGCCAGGGCTCTTCTTCCAGAGTCTGAGGAACATACTGTTCTTGCTGTACTTGTCGAATGATCTTATCCTTGGCGGCTTCTCGACGAGTGATCTCACGGGTGATATAGTCTTCCGAAGTTAGATTCAGACGTCGCCAGTTAGGGTCGCCCAGGTTGTGAGAATAGCTGGTAAGCTCCGCCCTCTGGAGTTTGATGTGTCGAATTGGAGGCAGAAATTGCCCGGTAGCAGGATCGATATCGCAAGCATCGGTACGTGGATCTCGCTGCTCGCTAAGACTGACGACTGGATAGTCTTGATCGCCTTCTTCCCAGTGACTGACCACCGCATTCGCTTTGCCAATCGTTTGAGAGTCGGGTTCGTCAACTTCCAGGGCTTCATTTTCCTCCATTGCACGGTTGGCTTGGTACGCTTGTTGAAGGTCATCGTCTTCTGGAGAAGCAAGATCTTCAATGAGCTCTAGGGGCGCTGTGCTGACAGAAGGCGAGCGCTGAGGTGCTGCGGACGTGACTGCTTGGATAACGTGCAGAGGTGCCGGCAAAGGAGCACCTTTCAGGTCTTCTGAAGGCGCTCGAGATGATAGTTCCTTTGGCGAATTCCAAGTGCCAGCCGAGCTTTGCTCGTACTCAGTGGGGGGTTGAGAAGCAGGCCGAGCGACAGGCGTGACCGAGGTTTGGCGAGACTCCAACAATCTGTCCCTTAAAAGGTTGCTGGGGAGGAGTTGTGGCGCAGGAGCTTGGTCGGGAGTGGTTCTCTGTTCACGAAAACGCTGCAGTGATCTGGAAACGTTGGGGCTAGGCTCAGTCGTCCAGCCGCTATGGCTCTTGGGAGGTTTCCACGACATGGCGAATCGGCTTTGCTGTGCTCTGTTAGGCTTCTGATGCAATAAGATATCTCATGAGTGAGTACGAACCTGGGTTGATCGCTGGCGCAGCTGAAGAGACAGATGTCGTTGTTGGAGTTAACGCAGGCCTTTGTTTACTCTGCGTGAGGTTGGAGAAGAGAAGATAAGAGGAGGAAAGAGGAGAGAAGGCGACCTTCCTTTACTGCGTGGAAGATAATGGAACCAACAAGACTGCCGTGAATCATTGGCCTTAGGGTCTTAGGGTTTAGGCAACGAGAAGAGAAGATAGGGGTTGTTGGGGCCGACTGCCAGCTGCAAAGCAGTGACAGCTTCTGGAAAAGCGCTGCAGCGTGAGAGAAGAATGGAATGATAGTACAATAATGAGGACGACAATGATTGCTTACATACTATAGATATGCAGGTATACGCGAGACAACTGGAGTAGTGTGTTGTTTGCGGGCGAGTGCATGTAGCTGATGGCAATCTCAATATCCTCGATCAATGGTTATACATACACATGTTCTGTTATACATACGGCCTCATCTATATCAGGTAGTACTTAGTTTCTGCAAACTTAAAGCCAAGTATGAAAATAATGTCTATTAAACTTGTAGAGATATCTTCAAGTTAACAGTATATCTAAGGTATGTTAGTACTTTAAAATGTTCGTACATAAGGCAAGCTTATACAGCAATATGAAACTTAGCTCTAAAATAGTAGAGATATTGCACAGGTATTAGAAAAACTTTTCAATAAGGTGCTACCGAGCTTGATAAAAGAAATGAATGCTGCCTTAGTACCTAGTCTTTCAATTAACCTTCCATATATATACTTTATGAAAGGTACGTTAGAGATGCAGTAAAATGGAGTGAAGTCCTTCAAGCGAACACCAATCACGTGGAGCTGTGGGAGCCGCAGGCACCTGGATTCAACGACACTCGTGGTACACTGATGCTACGAAAAACGCCTTGCAAACCAACATTCAACTTGGATTACCAAGAAGAACTAGACCAAGATACCGGGTTTCACTACTCTTAGATCTCCGATCGACTCACCTCAAAAACACAATGCTGTCCATTCTGCGAAAAGCTCGTCTCAAAGATAAGGAGATGCGAATCTTGATGCTGTGAGGACGATTTCGATCTATACCAACAAAAATGAACAACTAATCTTGAACAGTGGCCTCGATAATGCCGGGAAAACTACCATTGTCAAGAAGGTTATGGGAGAAGATGTCAACACGGTGAGCCCGACGTTGGGCTTTATCATCAAGACGATTGACTATGAGGGGTAAGAAAGACACTATCCGCGACGGGAAACACAGCTGACAATTGTGACTAGCTACAAACTGAACATCTGTATGTCTCTCGATACTGTGGGTGACATGGGCTGATTCCTCAGGGGACGTGGGTGGTCAAAAAACACTGCGGTCATACTGGAGAAATTACTTTGAAAAGACAGATGCGCTGATATGGGTTGTCGACGCAACGGATCGTATACGGATTCAAGACTGCAGAGACGAGCTCCAAGGGCTACTACTGGAAGAGGTGCGCAATGCGGCACGAAAACGGGCGGATAGCTACTGACAAGTGGCACAGCGTCTTGCAGGGGCAAGCCTGCTTGTGTTTGCGAACAAGACAGATGTTGAGGGATGCATGACGGAACAAGAGATACTCTCGGTATGTCCAAACCAGACAAGACGAAAACAACAGCGAGCTCACGATCGGGTTTAGGAGTTACAACTCGAGTCGATACGAACACATCGCTGGCACATCCTGCCATGCAGCGCCATGACGGGAACTAACCTTAAGGAGGGATTGTCATGGGTGGTGGAAGATGCGAAGAAGCGGCTGTTTCTCTACTGAAGATTGGCTTGGCTGGCTCAACATTTCTTGTTGGCCCTCACGACCAGCTGCTTTCTGCAAAAGCAAACAAACCATCCATCGACTGTGGATAGGATAGGATAGGATAGCCGCAGTCTGCCGCAAGGCGTATTAGTCTAATGTGCATAAGCCCAAACGTTGAAACCCAATATCATATAGACTCGTTACGCCGGGCAACGTGCCCGCAAAAGTCTCGAGCACGCAAGCTTTCGGCCATATCAAGGCCGAGGTGTGTCAACGCTTGCCGCGCACACAACGTTGTATTTCCCAATTCAGCTGGAGCATTTGGATGATTTCTTCCATGATTTTAAAGCATGACCCAAGACGGGACAAGGTTTGGATGGAGCCAAGCCATGGTTTTGTCGTGGTGGATCGTCGTGGGGATGGGACTGAGGGATGAAAGTAAATAAAGGATGACGTTTTTGTTGGTCTTTGTTTATGGCGCATCAGCCCAGCTGATACATAGCAACAACACATGGGTTCTAGTGTTACTTCGGGTCAATTGGAATCCAACGCAGTTTTGAGTGTGCATAATGCAAGTGATATCAGCCTTGAATGCAGGTTCATGCATATTGTAGTATGTATGAGATGAGATCGAGGTCTAATCTGCAGCGACCTGAGATATCTCATCGGGCACAAACTGTCCCGTCGAGATCCAGATCATAGCTAGCCCGGTGGACAGCGGGAGGAGTGCCTTCGGCTACGGTGACAGGGACCCTCTTACAGTGGGTTCAAGGGAGAGACACAGCTAGAGACAGCCATCAGCCAATGGCATGGCAGAGATGCCCTGTGAAATTTCCGCTGCAGCTCTAGCAATCACTCCATCCCAGTCGATGCCCAGTCTCCATCTATTATTGTCAACTTCCCACCGCACCTACGCAACCTAACTCGAGACAACCAACGCAACGCATTGATAGAGATAGCAGTAACAGTCTATAATACTGTACTGCAACCTTGTGTGCGTGGGATTGCTTACTCTCTACGGACCCTCTCGCCCTTTCCAAGGTCCAGTCACTCCATACCTTACCTATCCACGCACTCCGCCGCCTGGGTTGTCCTCTTCTAAAACATCCACCCCCTTCCGTGTCATGTCCCAAAGGCCCCAGAGCCATGTCCGACGAAGTCTCCCAGTTCCTCGAGCAGGTCGAGCGCCTGCGCGGTCAACAGGCTGAAGAAGACCAAGTGCGAGCTCGTGAGCTCGAAGAATACTTGGCTGCCAAGCGCGAGAGGCAGGCCCGTCGTGAAGGTGAGAGGCCGTTTTGACTTTCTCCGAGATGGAGGCTTGCTTTGCTCTGCTTTGGTGGTTGCATTGAGGCGCCATCTTTTGTCGGGCCAACATGCTCCGTCGTACACCCGATGTTTACTTTTCGTTTTTGCCTTGTGCTATTTTACTGGCCTCCCCATGGTCTCACATGCTGATCATGTCTTGGCTATGGATTGCTGTTGATGTCGAGATCCCCAATGGTGTCCTTTTTGCTAACCACCATCCTGTCCCTCAGAACGTGCCAGATCCATCTCACCACAAAAGTCTTCCCCTGCGAATACTCCCTCACCGCGCTCCAGTCGACGCAGCGTACATCTCTCCGAGGCATTGAAGCTCGACTCTTCCAGTGTGTCCAAAGACGACGGCGCTTCGCAATCAGCCGAGCCTGAGACGAAGCCCGACGCTCCAATGGACGTTGACTCCTCGCCCACCAAGGAGAACGAAGCTCCTTTTGATGTCGACACCAAGTCTGCAACTACACCACCCACTCGTCCCTCTACATTGTCGTGGCAGCGCCGGCCTAGCTCCCGCAGCGGCACCACCCGCCCCTTGAGCATGCTCGCGACCCAGAATGCGACCCAGCGGTCGTTCATCGGGTCGCAGGATTCCGCCACTACTCCATCTTCAGCCACAGAGCAGACCTTCTCTAAAGACCAGATTGCCCAGGCACTTGGCTCCAAGGACCCCTCTTGGTTCCGCCAGACGGCCGATCGAGGGGCCAGCTCGGCTGCATACAGACGAAACCAGGTCGAAGACACAGATCGTTTGGATATGGCCTCGGTCAAGGCACAGCTACCAGGCATGACGGCTGAAGAGCCAAAGCCAAGCCCGCCCGCTGAAGAGCCCGCTACACCTGTTAAGATGAGGCTGGCAACTCCCCCAACGCTCAATCCTCCGGGCTTTGATGCTGCCGCTGATGATAAGTCTGTGGAAGACCGCTTCTCAACCGCGTCTCCCGGTCGCACATCACCCGTTCGATCCAATTCGCGATCAAGCTCACCCACCAAGGGCATGGGTGGATTTGTTCAGAGCGCCATGATGAAGCGATCGGACAGTGTCAAGCGATGGAGCGTTACAAGCCCTCCTGGTCTAACTCGTGCCGACTCGATGCAATCCAACCGAGGTGCCGGTCTATCGGCACCCGGTCGTCCTCAGAGCAGAGCAGGACCTGGCTCAACTACACCAAACTCAAGCCGACCAACGTCGCGAGCTGGAGAGTCTGATCATGAGGCTACACCAAAGGCTCCTACAATTGATACCGCTCTAGAGTCAAGCCCATCTAAGACGATGGACACCCGGAGGTGGAGTCCGACCAAGTCAAGCTGGCTTGAGAGCGCTTTGAACAAGCCCCCTGAGTCGCCCAAGACTCACCACAAGTCCTCCTCATCTCAGCCAGCCTGGATGTCAGAGCTGAACAAGAACAAAGGAGGCGTCTCCGGGGCTGAACCAACAACACGGCCTCGCCCAGGGTCTATCTCTCACAGGCATCAAGTTAGTATCGGAGGACTTATGAGGTCTACTCCCATGGGAACTGCTACAAAAACCAATACTACTGGACTCGGCGGAATTTACTCGCCCCCTCCTGGTGGTAACCGACCCTTTGGCCATGGTCCTAGCATGAGTATTTCCAAGAGTGCCCCTAAGCTTGAGCCTGGAGTTCCAGCAGAGGAAAAGGCAGTTGAGCCTGAACCTGAAGAAGATGTGCCCGATCCTGAACTCACTGAGGAAGAGAAAAAGGCACAGGAGTCTAGCAAGGAGGAGTCTGTCAAGGAAGAGTCTGCCGCAAGCCCCACGGAAGTAAAGCCTGCTGCGCCCATGCCCAACCCAAAGCCAGAGACGCCCCCCAAGAAGGATTTCCGTAGCACCTTGAGGCATCGACCCACTGCTTCGGAAGCACCAAAGACTCAGGAACCCGAGTTCAAGAACGTATTTGGCACCCTTCGCAGGACCAAGACGCAGAACTATGTTGCCCCTGATGAACTGAAGGGAAATATTCTTAGAGGCAAGGCGGCCCTTAACCAGACAGGCGGCCCAAAGAAGACAGAGAGGGTGGATGAATTTAAGGTGGCCATTCTCCAGAAGAAGGACAGCTTTAAGAAAGCCCAAGAAGAAGGCAGAGGCATCACAAGGAGTAACACTCTTTCGAGCGATACGCCATTGCCAGAGGGACTTGCAAGAAGTGCTGAAATGGCGAATAAGAGAAAGTCTGTGGCTGAAGCAAAGCCATCAACCGCACCGAGTAAGCCAGAATCGCCCAAGCCGACACCAGGTCCCAAGAGGATACCCAGCCAGACCCCTTCTTCGCCCAAGCCCGCACCTGAATCCGCCCCTGAACCCGCTGACGAGGGTCTAAAGCGAGTAGTTACCGATTCTAACGCGAAACCGGAGGAGCCGCGAGCCTTGCCAGGCCTGCACATGGAGACGAGCTCACCTGCTAGGCTACAAGGACGCGTAGGAGGTAAGCTCGCCGGACGATTCAACCCAGCCCTCGCCGGCATGCTCGCACGAGGCCCGCCTCCCATGGCTACCAACGGAGGCAAAACATCTGAAGCTTCTGACACCAAGGGGGTATCCGCCAGCACAACAAGCACAGAACCATCTGCCCCCGGCCCGCAACTAACGCATATGACTAAGGGTCGAGCGCGAGGTCCTAAGAGAAAGGCACCAACAACAACTACTCCTTCGACCGCCTCTGCAACCCCGGCAGCCGAACCAAAACCCGTACAGGAAAAGCCTAAACCTGCCACTTCTACCAAGAAGACGCCCGTACAAGAAACCTCCCTCCCCGCTGACAAAGTTGAGGACTCAACTCCTGCACCTCTGTCTATCCAGCAGCAAGTCGCTGCAAAGGCCACCCTGCGTGGCAAGCCTACCCCTCCCAAACCACAAGAGAAAGAACCTCGACGCTTTCAAACTCGCGAGGAGCGAACCCCGTCGTTCCCCCTCAAACAAACTGCCAATACTGAATCTGCTTCAAGTGATTATCCCCAACCGCTAAGGATCCAGAAGATGGGTGATGCCGGTTCACAACCGGGCTCGCCAAAGAAGCTCGACAGCAAACGCATGTCCCGATTCGCTGATTTTGCGCCATCAAATGGCACAGCTTCAGAGCCGGCCAAGGAACCCGTGCGGTTGACGCATCAACGGACTGGCTCCCGATCTCCGGTCAAGATGTATCAACGTCCATTACCAGAGCCCGAGCCATCATCGCCGACCAAGGTAGACAGTGACCCTGTTGTATCTGTGAAGAACGCTAGAGCTATGTTCGGTGGTGCTGTTCAACCTCCTGCCTCAGCTGCGAAGTCTTCATTTGACAAGCCGGAGCCTGAAGCCGTAAAGACACCCTCAAGGGCGTCTCCCCGCCCTCTTCCAGACCCTGGCCGCTCTTCTCCGCTACAAATCAACAAGACTCCATCTCGAGTGGCTACTCGCCCATTGCCAACACCTCCTACCAAAGAAGCTCAGACTCCTAAAGCACCGCAGACCCCCAAGGCGCCACAGACTCCGTCTGCGACTTCACCAACAAAGCTCAGCCAGGGCAACGATGTAGCAAGTCTGCTAACTGATTTCTTTGGGCCAAAGCCTGCCAGGGCTGAGTACAAGGTGGATGCTGCAGAGCTTCTGGCAAACCGACCGCCAACCGCCCCGGTCAAGATCCAGAGTCTTAGCTTCCAGGTGTTCCAAATCTCAGCAGAGGGCAGAAAGTCGCCTGTGGCCTCTCACTACGAGCGAACACTATTCGAGCGAGAGATGTACATCGCCCCACACAGCTTCACGAATGAGGCCGGGTGGAAGCGCCTGGAGATTTATTTCTGGGTTGGCGATCAAGTGCCAGAGTCTGCAGCCGACGATGCCCTTATCTTCGTCCAGAAGGAAGCCAAGGCTTTGGGCGGTAAGGTGGCCAAGATGCAGCAGGGCAAAGAGACTGCAGAGTTTCTGCAGGCTCTGGGTGGTGTGGTAATGATTAGAAGGGGTTCGAGTAACAAGTACGACTCGCTGGCGCCCAACATGCTCTGCGGCCGACGCTACCTGGGCCAGGTTGCTTTTGATGAGTGTGACTTTAGTCCATCCATCCTCTGCGCGGGATTCGTGTATGTCATCGCCAGTCAGGGTAAGGCCTACATCTGGAAGGGACGGGGTTGCGATGTGACTGAACTGAGCTCTGCGAAGCTCATCGGTATTGAGCTCACACTCACTGGGGAATTGATTGAGGTCGACGATGGCGATGAGCCTGCGTCGTTCTGGCAGCTTTTTGAAGAGGGATCAAGGCCTCACTCGGCTGATCACTGGAGACTCAAGCCCAACTATGCCAAGTACTGCAGCAGATTATTCTGCTCTGATGCAGAGACACGGCAGCAGGTATGTTCATCACATGGTCTCAGCTTTATAATGATGCTAACAAGCATTAGGTCTTCGAGATCGCCCCTTTCAACCAACACGACCTCTCCCCTGAGCATATCTATGTTCTCGACGCTTTCTTTGAGATGTATGTCATTGTCGGTGCTCGTGCTCAGTCCCAATATTCGTCCTTCCGCAATGCTCTTGACTTTGCGCAAGAATATGCTATTCTTGCTGCAGGTATGGAGGACCGCCCCTTTGTGCCCATCTCAACCGTCGTGCTGGAGGGTATCCCACGGGACTTGAAGCGAGTCTTCCGCTTCTGGAGAGATGAGCTGAGTCCTACGGCAACCCATACTAGCACACCTGCGATGGGCACACCTAGGAGGGGACGAAGCCTGAGGGTTGTGTCGTTAACGCAGGCATTGCGTGCGCTTGGGGAGTAGGCTTGTGACAACAGTTGTCAGATTTAAAAGTTGGGGTTTTTCTTCTTGTGAGGGTTTTTATGCTGTGCAGCGGTATCTTGTAATGGGACGGTCTTGGTGCATGGCGAGATATACGGCGGGATGGGTCGGCGATCTTGGAGTTGAATCTCGTTTCTGGTCCTCCGGTTTTTCAAAGTAGATGATGATGGTAGACGATATCAAATGAAACACGCAAGGTGTACATATTGAACAGGATGTACGAATTTGGATCGTTGTGTTTTTGGAGGGTTTGATAATACAGAGCCGCATATGCACTGGTCCACAATGCGACCAGATGTTGATGACATGTTTGAGCCGTCTCAACAAGCACAAATGAAGAGCAAGTAAGCAAGCACAAGAAGAAGAAAATCAGAAACAGTAAACAAAAGCAGTCGGCTCTGCTCAGGCCCAACCGAGCACAAGCCGCCTCATGCGTCTATGGGGGTATCAAAAGGCTGTCTCAAGTCTTTGCATCCGACGTTACTCCCCGTTTGGCAAACTCCTCTTCCCTTTATCCCTACATGATATCCCTTTTTTTTTCCTCCTCCTTATAAAAGAAAGTCTCGAACATATCTACAGCGTTTCCTTTTTCCTCTAAGTGGGAATGCGTTTAGTGAGCGGATCCGTTGGTGTCGACGGCAGAGCTCTTGCCAGCTGTTGAATCGGTGATTGTAGCGGGAACAGCCATGGGTTGGCCGCGGGCCTTGGCTGTGACGGTGACGAGCTCGTTGAGCATGAGGTCGCGCGTTGTGCGGGTTAGATCGTCGACGTCGGCGGAGGTGAGACCCTTTGTGGGAATAGGGCTGAGAACTGCTGCGTGGTTAGCTGGCTGGGAGCAGGGCTCAGGAATGCCTATGCGTGTACATACCCTTGACAGGAATCTTGCCAGAGTTAAAGGTGAGCGTCTTGGGATAGAGGATGTGGCTATAGTTTGCGACAACAACGGGCACAATGGGAACACCGGCCTGGACAGCGAGATGGAAAGCGCCCTTCTTGAATGGCAGCAGAAGAGGATCCTTTGCGTAGCTCCTGGTGCCCTCTGGGAACATGTAGACACTCTGTCGCTTGGAACGGATCTCGTCGGCAGCGCCCTTCATAGCCTCGCGGGCGTCCTTTGTGTTCTTGCGGTCGATGAAGATGGAGCCACTGAGGGACATGAACCAGCCAAGGAAGGGCGTCTTCTTGAGGGAGGCCTTTGCGGTGACGCTGCAGTACTTGGGGAACATGGCGCCGAGCATGAGGACGTCGAGCTCTGTCTGGTGGTTGCCAACGAATACGGCGGGACGGGTAGTGGCGAGGACATTGTCCGGGTCGTCGACGACAAACTCGACGCCGGTGGTGTAGCGCATGACAAAGTCAAAGGCGCGGCCGACGGCCCATTGCGCGATCTGCTGGCGTCCGACGAGGGTGAGAACGATGGAGATGAGAACGCCGTAGACGGTGCAGACGAGCAGAGACATGTACGAGGCGAGGGCGCGGGCGGCGAAGGCGGCCTTTGGCACGGCGAGGGACATGGCGTAGAGGACGAGGGTGAGGGCGAGGTAGCCGAGGAGGAAGTTTGTGAGGATGCTCGAGAGCGACATGATGGAGCGAGGGCGAGGAAGGACACTATAGTACCTATATTGGCTTGTCCTGCTCTATAGTGGAGGGGGGTCGGGGGGGAGAAGAAGCCAGCTGATAGGTATATAGGTGAGACAGGCAGGAGGAGAGTTGAGGTGAGGTGAGGTCAGCTGTGAGAGAGACAGAATGTGGATTTGGCTTGGATTTGGGGATTTGGCGGGGGGTTGGTTTGTTGAGTCCCGACAGGACGGCCATGGGATGATGGATCAGATGGCGGGGTTCTTTTTTACCAGGGTACTACTGGCTTAGTAGTTACTACGTATACTGAATGTATAATTCAATTCATGTCTAAAGTTACAGTTATCGTTAAATAATATGCAAATAGTATGAGCATGAGGCATTATCATCCATCACAAGCACTTCCTCTTGGTGGGAAAATGGCAACAAGCTCACAACGGTCGCTTGCACGGGAACGGGAACGTCTTTGATTGGGATGCTCCCATTGGTTGGGCTGTGATGTCACAGGCACAGGGAGTTTGTGATGGCTTGTGAAAGTGAGCGCCGAGGATATGGGAAGCGCCATGTTGAGTCAGCCGCTGAGGTCAGGGCCAACGCTCCTTTTATATAAAGATATATACCTGAGACAAAGACATGTGCCATATACTATGCGCTCAAGAGATATCTATCTCTAGCCAAAATCTTCAAGATAAAGAACATTAGACAATGGAGTGCATTATAATGCAGTACCACTAGGCGCAAAGTATATCAAGATACCTATGGATGGACTCTTGGTCGATTGTCAAACTTGACGTTTGCTATCACTTTACCACTCGCCAAGCGACGACAAAGAAGGGTAAAGACAGCTTTTTTATAAACAACTATGATTGATTAATGTTTGGCTTTTTGTGTATAGCACTGATGAGTTTGGGCAGTCAAGTTAGTAAACAACACAACAACATCAACCTAGCGTATATATGCTGATGTTAGAAAGGGAAATACAAGACAAACATGGCTGGCATCATGTCTTTCTTTCTTTGTGAGTTTTTATTGTAAACTGATGCTTTGATTCATCAGCCCTCATTTTAAGTATAAATATCTGCCGTCTCCTTCTACTCTCGTCATTGACTCTTATACTAGCAACTTACAATTCTCCCCAGCATTCAACCACATTATGTCGCACCTATACTAAAATTACTTGCATATTTCTTTCTTATATACTAAGATATATCTACTATATCTGGCCTGGTCTACTCTCTTGATCGATATGTCCCTGCGGCGACGATGAGATGGGCTTTGCGGTGAAAGGCTATTACTACATTCCCCGAAGAACTCCTCGACATACACGAAAACTTCACACAAGACACTGCAGCATCAATGCACGCCAAGGTTGAAATGGGCAATGCTCCCATACCAAGATTTATATTCTTGTCCCATTTCTGGTTTCTGCGTTGCGATAACAGCTGGAAGTATGGGCAAGAACCGTTGGGAGCACTCACATTCCCACATCTAACTGGGTAATATATACCATGTTACAATTGATACAGAACCTTCACTCACGGGCATTTACAAAATCTTTTCAATCCATTTATATATACGCAGGCTCTATTACGACTCACAAAGGAACGGAGAAACCCGCACCTCTGGGGAATTCTCGAGCTTCACATTTTGATACTCGCCCTTATTCTGCCTGAATGCTAGAGATCTTGGAAGCATACGGTGTACTCAGCGATGTCTAAGCGAACTGATGGACCTTTGGCTGATATCTCCTGGATTTCACTTTTCTGACAACGACTATCTTGACAGATCGTAACTCAAGTCTTTTGGGCCGCCTACCTAGGTGCCATTATAGACCTGGCCATATATAAGACTTCCGCCAGCAGGCCTGCTCTCGCGGCGCAAGTTGCCACCAATAAGTGTGCCCTATGACTAGGGGTGGGTTCTGATGGAAATTATAACAAGCTTCTTTGCTTGATTTCGAGGAACTTCGACTACCCTCCGCCAGCTTGCTTGCGCCTAGGAACTTGGTCCAATCCACGAACCTTTCTGTTGTATACACAGCCTAACACAAAATTCGGGTTTTGGGCCATCTTCACATGATATCTTGAGCTTGGGCAATTGGGATGAACGGCTGTAGGTTAAATATCACGGGACGTCCGAGCACACCCTCTCTGGGGACGTGGTACAGTACCAGCTGAGTCTGAGACATGTGAATAGATAGCTGAACTGAATCAAGAACCCAATGTTAAGTAAGCATTGGTTAAGATTCTATACAAGTTACAAAGCTTATTATCAAAATCATTTATAAGTTGTTGGTGTTGAATATCTCCACCAATTGCATCACGTGAAGCGCGCCTATCGGTAGGCCTGCCGGTCGGGATAGCTACCTGCAGCACAGAGCTACCCACTGACTTGGGTGCCTAACTACTACTAATTATTGTAAGCCAGACTCAACTCCATCACATCCATCGTCAATCCAGCCATTCCGTTCTATTCCATTTCCAATTGTGACAGCCACGGGCGTTTCTTCTCTCGCTCAATTAATATCGTCTATCTTTTCCAGAGCCGCTGCTACAAAACCTTACAATTACTTGCTCTACTTCACTTGCTGCCAGCTCATCCACGCTTACTTCTTATCTCTTCTCTCCTCGCCAACCTCGTTTCCCCTCACAAGCTCACCACTCAAGCCCTCGCTCGCTCGCTCGTCTGCGCTCTCTATCAGTCACTGGCCAATATATAATGCGCGTCTCCCAATAATCAATCGCCATGGCTTCCTCCCGCCGAGGACAACCTTCTCTCTCCGTCCGCATGCCTCCCAACCAACCTCTCGACCGTCCTCCCATCGACGCTCTCTTCCTCATCCACTTCGACGTCAAGGCCGGCTACACCATTCTCTGGAAACAAAATGCCCCAGGCATTGATCTAGAAGGACTCGTCGAATACAAATCCCTCCCATCCGGGCTACATACCGTCTCCGAAGACCTCATCTACTTCGTCCACGATAGCGCCCATGCTGGACTCAGTGCTTTTGTCAATATGCCCTGCGATGAGGAGGGAACACGGAATGCGCGGATGTTTGCAGTTGGTGTTCTGGTTCCTCTGAGCTATGGTCGTTTGGGCCGCGCATGGAGGCATGCTGAAGGATTGAAAGAAATGGCTGCGTATGGATTAATCTACCCCATGCGCAACTGCACTTGGCTGACGTCTTGCATAGGAAATTGGCAGAAGACCGCAAAAATACAAGCATACTCGACGAATACTGGGTTGCCAATCGCGAAAAGCCCGGTCACGATAGTCGTCGCCTCTCAGGAGAGACGCCCGTGAGCTCGCCATCTCTTAATTCACAACCATTCCCCCGCAACTCGCATAGCCGTAACCGATCCGCCTCAGATGGCGCCTCATTAATACCCCAAGGCAACAAACTCTCGCCCTATCACCCTGCCTGGAGTTTGACCAGTCTCTTGGACAAATTTGGTCCTCTCATCTTTCCTATACATCGCGCTGCCTTGTTGCGTAAGCGCATCCTAATATCATGCCATGCGCCAGTTCATGAGATTTGCGATTTCGGTAAGTTGCCTGCTTTTCGTCCCTCGACTCTCACTTACAGAAGCTTTTCTAGTATATAACATTTCTGTCCTGTCCAATATTCCCCTGTCTGTCACCGATATACTCCCAAGCTCAACCTCAACTCAGCGCCTAAGACCTCTCTTCTCCATTGGAGTCCACGATATTCCTTTTCTAATGGAGGACTTTGAAGCCTCAAAGAGAGAACGTAGCGATGAGGATGCTGTGGACGACGAGTCAGGTTCTGGCTGGATTGCATGTACCACTGACAGCATCCTCGCCATGAAGGACACTCTATGGGACATGCTCATCACTATGCCTCCTGAGTACTCTTCTAATGCTACAGAGCGTGTCTGGCCTGTAGTGGAGTGTCCACGGGGGCAGCCCATCAAGGCAACTCAGCGTGATCTGCGCCGGTTTACTTCGCTCAAGAATGGCCTCTCCCGTCTCGCGGCTGCTAATCAGGCTCTCAGCGCAGTTCCTCAATCACCTGAAGAGGAGCGTGCTGCGCGCCGTCTTTCCACTCATTCAGCCCGTGTTGTTCGTGACCCGCGAGACGACGGAGTGGAAAAGATTGTTGAGCCTCTGACCTGGGCAGCTTTTGCGTACAACGGTTACATGTGGTGGGCCAGCGCCGGTGAACAATTACGCTCTGAACAGCAAGAAGAAGCAGCCCATGATGCTGCTTTGCTCGCTGACTTCGCTCCCTCTCCTATGGCCATGCCCCGACCAGGCTCCAGCTCTGGGCACTTGTCCAACTCCATCGGCTCTTTGTCCTCCGCCCGTCGTGCCCCTGATGACCCGGGCGAGGCTCAATTCGAGCTCGCCATCATCGCCTACTTCCACCGTCTCACAACGCAAATCCTTTGTGTCCTAGGAGATTTAGCTGATAGCCAAGACGAGCCCTATACTGACCACGATGACGACGATGAAGGTCTATCACAAGCCTCTGGCGAACAGACACCGCTCCGCCCATCGGACTCAGACCTCGAGACCGCCGCCGATGCCGACGCCATCCGCGTGGATAGTCTCGCTGTCGAGAACATGGGTCTTGACGTCTGGAGCGACAATGACGCCCTCTTCGTGCGCGAACTTTCAGCTCTGTATTTTGGAAGATCTGCTCGCATCGAGGGCAAGGGTGTTGAGGTCTGCGGTGTACGAGTCTGTTAATCAAACACGGCGATCACTTGTAAGAACTGTACGAGCGAGACGAAAGCTGGACTTGCGTCTTTGGAACCCTTTATATACTACCTCTAGTCTACATTCCCCGCAAGGTCCTGCAAGAGTTTGAAAGAAGCAACACAATAGTAGTCTAGATAATATGTGGAAACAAACAAGAAGCCCGCCCCAAAGGCAAAAAAAGAGAATGGCAAATCAGGCGTATGTATTGGCTTCAGTTGATTGTTTTAATAGCTCGTTTCGTGCGATGATTTGGGAGTTTCGAGATATCTACTACTACTACACAATCTCGGGGTACTTTTCAAGCTCAAAGCAAGTTTTTGACACAGGTGCAACCTCTTCAAACGTATTTTCAAGTAAATAAACCAAAAATCAAAGTACAAATGAAGAGAGAAAAAAAGTTATAAGTTATACCCTAAGTGAAAACACCCTAAACTCCCATCCCGTTTCTAGGCGCAGAAACATATGCCCAAAAGAATAAGGTGTTGTCATCCTCCTCATGCCAGACAGACTCCCCCTCCCGTTTTTTCCCAATAGATACATACACAATGGATTATCTGCCCCCCGCAGACACACGCCATGCTCGAGATGGGGAATTCGCTGATGATTCAGTGGTTACAGTACTTTTGATATCCATAATCAGCAAGTTTCAAGAGCCGGCTATGACTCGTCCTCGGTATCTGTGTTTGTTGCGCTGGTGTCGTCCTCCTCCTCATCCGTGCCACTCTCCTCCTCAGAATCGTCAGAGTCCCTTTTGCGGGTCTTGGGGGTCTGGCCAGTCTTGAGAACGTGCATCTGTCCAGCGAGGGAATCTATAGAATGGTTAGCATATGTATTCGGTATGAGATAGTGTGGTGTAAACTTACCCTCTTCAGGCTCGCTGATGTCGTCCTCGGCCTGCATCGCTGCAGCCTTGGAAGCCTCCTCAACAACAAGCGTCACCTCCATCTTGGTGTCGAAGCCGACATATGAATCACAGATAACGTGGAGAACAAAGGTGTAGTGTCCGGCTTGAGGAGGGGCAGCGAATTGGGCCTTGAGAGTCTGCATGTTGAAGGTTGGCTTGCCCTCGTCATCAATAATGGGCTGGTCAAACTTGGCGAAGTGGAACGGAGGAACAGCCATCTTGCCCTGCTTGGAGTCGCTGAGGAAAGCGTGCCACTGGGGAGAGTGGTCACGGGCATAGTAGGGGGCGTGGGTGAGAGGAGGGAGGATAGACTCCTCTTCGATAGGGACAAGCTTGCCATCAGGACCCTTGACAGTCTTCTTCTTGCGGCCGCTGATAGCTTCGACATCGTCTTCGGCTGGGTCAATGTCCTCAAGATCCAGCTCGTTGACGTCAGGAACGTCCTCAGTACCAGGAGGAATAAAGCGACCCTTGATAACAAGAGACACAAGCGACGAGGGGATGATGAAGCGCTCGCCAGTCACCTTGAAGAAAGCTCGCGAGACACGGAAGAAGGGGATCTGCTTGGCGACACCGATTGCGGTTTGGTACTGCTCCTCGGTTAGGAGACCCTTTCCAATAGCCATCTGCCTGCGCTGCGCATCGGGACGATCCATGAATCTGTGGACAGACAGGTGTGTCTTAGAGTCGCCCTCAATAGCTTTGGCGATCTCAGGAGTGATGTGGGGAAGCTGGAGAAGAGGAGAGGCATGGGGAGCGATAGCCTGGATCAGGTTCTGGCTGGTGTAGAAAGAGTTGGCAATGGGACCAATGTTACCGTAGGCGAGAGTGATGGCGTTGAAAGACTGGTTCAGAGCGTGGGCAATAGGGACAACCTGGAACTTGGCCTTGGTGAGGGCGGGGTCGTCAAGCTCAACGCGGCCAAGGTAAGCCCAGAGCAAAGCCAGAGCCTTTCGTCGCACACCGTTGTCAAGATCCTCCAGCTTCTGCTTGTCCTTGGCCGACATGCCTGAGGCAAAGGGCTGGACCTCGCTCTCAGCAGTAATCCGTGACTCGATCTTAGAAAGACCAGACTCAGCCTTGTCGCCCTTGAGGGTCTCCTCAAATTCCTTTCCAGTGCTAAGAGCCGTGATGACATCGCCTTCCTCGACATCTTCCTCGTATTGCCGGAACAGGTTGTTGGCGCTCTCCATCAGGACGCCCTCCTTGGACCTCCGCTTAGTACCATACCACCACGACCCAACGAGCCAGGGCAGAAGAACTCCGAGAAGCAAAGTGTACAGGAGAACGACATACTTGCCGTTGCCGTCGGAAACAATAAACTTGGGGAGGGCAATGCCCATGCTGAAACTCTGCTTGCCATCGGGGTGGCCGTACTGAATGTAGTTGTTGCGCACATCCTCGTCGGTAAGTGCTTGGTAGGCCTTGGTAAGTTCGACGTAGAAGTTGTTGAGCGACTCGACAGTCTCGTTCTTGGCTGCGTCAGGGCGAACCTTATCGGGGTGGTACTTGAGGGAAAGGCGCTTGTAGTGCGACTTGATCTGCTTCTCGTTGGCGGACTAGAAGTGGCGATGGTGTTAGTAAGGTCAAGACAAAGACAAGCTGTCGCATAACTTACCTCGGAGATTCCGAGAATATCATAAGGGTTGTAGAGCTTGGGGATGTTCGGCTGCGTCACCATAATAAGGTAGGCCATGCCGGCCATGACAGCCCAGCCGATTACAACAAAGATGGCCCGCTTGACCCTCCATTGGCTGCGCTTCTGCGCCGTCTTGAGCGACTCGACGGTAGAGGCATGCTCTGGCTTGAAGTCGGTCTTGATCCGCGGCGCAAGCGCATCTTGGTCGCGATTCGGGCGAACGAGTGTGTAGGTAAGGGGAACGGTAACGAGACCAGTGAGGGTGAGGATGAAGAAGGGGAAGAACTGGCCCTGTTTTTGAGAGATAGGTTAGCGAGTGTCATACGCTTGGAGACTTCGCTTGTGTCTTACCTGCTCGTCATAAGAATAGTCGGAGCTCATGGTGACGGGTTAGAAGAGAGCCCAAGGGCTACTCTCGAGGGGACGCTTGAGGAGAGACGTAGCCTGTGCACAACTCAGGCAGTGTAATAAAGGTAGGTATAGTATAGAAGCGAAACAAAGACACACCAAATCCGCTGGATTAAGAAAAAAGGGTATCTCTGCCTAAAGAGTGTGTTGTATTGGCAGATAATACAATGCGTGCCCTTGGTGTTTGGAAAAAAAGACGAAGCTGTCCTCAACTAAATGTTACGGCCACGCAGCGCATTTACTATGCAGCACTGGGCTTGGGCGGGCTTTGACGGCTGCCGGTGATCGGATTATCTGTCACTCCCCACTTGCACTTGCCCGCTTGGACTCAGACTCGACTTCCCGTCCATAGGCGCCACCGTGTTCACAGTTTCTTAGTGCAGGGGTCAATTTTAGCACCCTTAGCGCACTCAGCCCTGCAATTACGAGGTTCTAGCGTCAACTCATCAACTCTATTCATAGCCTAGGCGATTTTGAACTACCATCTATTAGTTGACGACACTTGTTCAACTCAACCTCACTCCTATAGGTATGATTCTTCTCTAACAAATGAAACGCTGTGATATAACCTATAAACACTGATGACGATCTAATTGTTCCTCCGTGCTATGCCTCAGTCCTTTAACCATCCCAACCCTAATCTTACAAAGCAAACTATATTATATGATACCATACCCATCCTCACCTGTCCTCCTCAGAATCGTTCTTCTCCTTGGGCTCCTCATAGAGGGTGTCTTCGTCAAGCGTGGTCATGCCAAGACCAGAGCTACCAAGATCTTCAGCGTCAGTTTCCTCCTCTGTAGTGACTCCATTGCCCATTTCGCCCACGAGGATGTTCTTAAGATCTTCCTCGCTTAGTATAGTCTGAATGCTACCCCGACGCACCCACGGCCGGGAATCTGCACGACCTCGTTCGATTAGTCGCTCAACCTTGAGACGATTCTCAATAAACTTAAGCTTCGGGAAAGCACTCTGCTTTCCCTCATGAATCATGTGGGCTAGTCGATTGGGATCAGGGTCAGATAGAATGCGCCAAAAGTCCGAGATCCTCGACTTGGGCCAGATAGTAATGGTTCCGCTGAACTGCTGCAGCCAAAGCTGACTCCAGTCTTGGCCGAGAGGTCGTGGCAGTAACTCAGCATGACGGATAAACTTGAGCCACTTGTTCATATCCAGCTTGAGGTAGTGCTCAAACGCCGACATGAGGTAGCCACCTCGCCACCCACGCCCCTTACGATGTGTCACTGGGTGGCCGACCGATCCACGTGAAGAAAAGAAGAAGAGGTTGATGTGTGGGTTAACCTGGCTGACAATCGTGAAATTGACGTTGAAGTGTGTGTTCAGCGCCTTGATAGGGATATCTGTTCGCAAGCTGCCGTCCTTCCATTTGTGTCCAAACGAGTATGGCTCCAGCGATCCATCCCGGGCCTTCATCATGAGGACAACAGGATTGAGAATTCCGGGTACCGCAGCCGACGCCAGGACCGCCGACCAGATAACACAGTCAGGGCTTGTCAGATAGTTGCAGAGAATCGTTGGAGAGTGGGGATCGGCTGGTACACAGGTCACGTTGAGAATGCGACCTGTTCGCTCATACGCCTCTCGAAATGTCAAGGAACCGTGTGTCCACCAGCCGCATCGTTGGGCCCAGTCGACAGAGTCAAAGCGAGCTCCTGTTTTCCACCATCGTGGGAGCCAGACCGTGAAAGATTCCCGGCAGGCATCGATACGCTCCGAAAGAGCTGGGATGAGAAGCTGATCAAGCTCCTCGTTCGTTCTCGTAGCTACCAAGGCCGCAACCAAAGCACCACCACTGGTGCCAGTGATGACATCAGGTAGCAGGTTGGCATCCAGCAGGGCCCTAACAACTCCAATATGGTAGTAAGCAAAGGCGGCTCCTCCTGATAAGCAAAGAGCTGTCCTTCCAAAGTTTGCATAAACGTGCTTGAAGAGAACTCTTTTTTGTTCCGTTTCGAGCTGCTTGGTGCTGGCCAGAAACTTGATACACTTTTCCTCTATTTGGAGTCAGAATCGCTGATAATATAAATTTGAAGTTAGAAACTCACCTTCATCGAGGAAGTTTTGCACCAGGTTCTTGGTTCCAAAGTACGTCTGGCTGTACAGCCTTGGGTTCTCGACGCCAACAAAGTTATTCTTGACGCAAGCCTCAATCAAAGCCTTGAGCTCATCCACTGCTTTTCCGCCGTCGCCCTTCTCAGCCTTGCCTTCTTGTTCCTCCGCACGTATTCTTGTCTTCTTCATCTGCTCCCATACTCTGCGAACTGTCTTTGAGTCATAGTATGCGAAGTCGTTCTCCTCCCTCCACGTCTGTCGACCCAAATAGGTATCGAGCTCCTTTGCAGCAGTCACCCAATCCTCGTAGTTGGTGGCCAACCGCATATTCCGTCGAAGCCTCTCTCGCTGGCCCCGCCATGTGAAAAAGTGCTCGTAAACCCAGATGTAAAGTCTCGTTGAAAGATATGCGACGGCGAGCCACGCCAGCCATGCAAACACGAAGAAGAGTAAAGGCCACTTCGAAACTTGGTATAGATATCCTTCGCGAGTCTCATCCTTGGTTCGTGTGCCCAAAAGACCTTCAACCGGCCCCTTTCCATTCTTGCGCTTTCTCTTTTGCCGCTTAGAGCCTCGCCGATGGCGATAGACCTTTTCGTTAACAGGCGCCCAATCGTTCTGCGCTGTGATAAAGGTTGCCTGGCTCGGTGTCGAAGGTATGGGAAGATCTCCAGAAGCAGCGCCTGCAGACGCGGTGACAGCAGCGACATCATCCTCAAGGCCTGATTCAACCTGGGAAGGTCTCTTTGTCACGCTGAACGAACTGGGACTGCGCGGGGATCTAGCGCCGGCGTCATCGGGGCTCTGCAACGGATCTGGAGCATGAAGCGCCTTCTCAAATGCTTCTAGGTCTTGCGGATCGACGAATTTGGTGTCGACATCCGGAAGAAGGGATGGATCGAAGGACTCGGGTGGGAAACCGTAGGCGGAATCGTGAGGGCGTAGCGAAGAATATAGCGACGACATGGCGGACGAGATTGTTTGGTGTAGCCTCTAACCCATCGCTGACAGGGAAGGAAACGAAAAGCGAAAGCCAGGGATATCACAGAATAGCGATTGCCACGAGTAAAAAGGAGGAATCGATTTGAATGTTGGGTTGCCTTGTGACGATTATAACATGACGTATATTCCGTTGGGGAAGAACGGTACCGAGGTACCTCTCCCGACCCCGTTCATACCAGTCCGTCTTGGCGAGGCGACGTCTAAGGGAACACCTGGTATCACCACCACAGCAAGAAATGAGCCCATGGGTTATGGTCATGCGACAGAATGCTCAACATGATTTCTCTAACTTCTTCCACCTTCTCTTTTAGTTAGAGTTGTGCATGTTACATCGCATCATCATACATATCCCTCTTGCGCTTGTCATTCTTCATGAGCATCCACGATCCCCCAAGTCGCCCCTTGTAAACACCCTGGCATAAATATCTACCAGGGGTAAATTTTTTTTATCATCAGGGGCATCATTCAGCAGTCAGGGTCTGGGAACCATTGTAGTAAGATATTTATTGTAGAATTGCAAAGCCATTGTTCGCCTAATGGTGAATTCTGAATCTCATAAACTCTGGATAGTCATACGTCCTCCCTACCACCCCCAATCACTTGACTCAAGGTATACCCCTCTAGCTTCCAACCTCTCATCTGTCCCCCTTACACATACTGCGACAACCAGCGTATGCCTTCGCCGTAGCCTTGTCGCATCACCACGGAGCACATAAACAGCTCAATAGGTCGGATGCCCTCAAGCTGAACCTTGCCCTTGCCGGTTGTCTGGTAAAGGCCGAGCTGGTGTCGCATCTCATCCTCGGAGATAGCATCGGGGTGGTCGATCTTGTTGCCCAGGATAACGAAAGGAACCTTGGAAAGCTCCTCCATGGAGAGGAGAGCGTCGAGCTCGGCCTTGGCCTCGGGGAATCGCTCGTGGTCCTTGGCGTCGACGAGGAAGACGACACCGTTAACCTCGGGGAAGTAGTCGCGCCAGATACGTCGGGCTATTCAGTACCGTTAGAAATTTGCCCTGGGGCAGATGGTGATGGCATTTCCACATACCCTGCTGGTGACCGCCAAGATCGAAAGTGGTGAAGCGAACGTTGCCGATGGCAAGCTCCTCGGATGCTACGGCGTCTCAGTATACAAAACAATGTCAAGGACTTTCCAAGGACTTTTGAAGCTTACTGGGGTGAAGAGTGGGCTGGAGAATGGCAACACGGTCGTTCTGTACACCCATCGTCAGTCCTCATGTTCCATTACTTCTGGCAACAAGCAATCCCGCCAATGACGACCCATCCAGCGATCGTCCCGAGGACATCGTCTCGACGCACCTTCAACATGTGAAGCAGAGTGGTCTTTCCGGCATTGTCGAGACCCAAGAAGAGGAGCTTCGCGTGCTTGTTAAGTAGGCCCAGTGAGGACAGCACATCGTAGACTATACGCAGCACGTGTCAGCCCATCCGAGTCCAAGGCGGTGGATTGTAGGCGAATACATACACCAGTTGACAATCCACATATTGTCGATGTATTAAAGTTTGGTATTATATCAAAAAGGCGTGATGCTTATTATCTCGAGCAATGGAAAAAAAAGAGTCGTCGTTATCGTTGGCGTCGTTGGATTGTCGCTTGTGGATAGGTTGCTAGGAGGCGTTGGTTGATCAAAGCTGGCAAGAAAGGGTGACGCTTTGTTTTGCCTGAACTTTAAGGCATCCATGGTGACATGTTGGCCTTCCATCCTATCAATCCCGAGCCTAAGGTACAGTCCATGAGGCATTGGAAGACAAAGAAATCTCTGGAATGCACAGCTGGGGGGCTGGATTTTCATTATTACATTGGTTCTATCTTTTCATTTTTCCCTAAATGCCGTCGTCATTTTCTCCAGTGACCAATTTTAAGAATCCGTTCAATGAGTATGGATCTACGGCCTACAACCAAGCTTACAACAGCTACCATATCATAAGTATGTCGATGTTGAAGTTCAAGGCTTTACTTGTACAAAAGGAATTATAACATCACAAGCAATATGCACCATAAAAGTTGCAGAGATAAACATTGTCGTTATTGATACCCTGCTAAATGCATGTCATGATAGCCTCTCATCCAACGCCGAGCAAGTAACCCAAAAATACCAATATGCTGTATCGGGGTATCCGAGCAGTCCAAAAGGCTCCCGTCCGCCAATAGCGAGCGTTGTCCGGCCGCTTTATGCAGTGTGACAAAGGAAATTAAGAAATATGTACAGGAAACCTTGGTGAGAACCGGAATCCATGGTCCATTACCAGTATATACATGTATGATCTCGGAACCAAAGCCGAGATGGTGCAACAATGAGGAACATGTGGTCATCAAGTTAAATCGTGTAAGATGAATCATCTTTCGTGACATGTCTCGCAGTCTAAAAGGGGGAAAGCATGGCTGTTCTTTATACAATAAGAACAAAGAAGCATGCTCAGACGGAAAGGACATAATCGCCTTGATCCTTCTTACCAGCCATAAGAAGGCCGAGCTCCCGCATGCGCTCGGTGCCGCGGCCGGGAATAGGCTTGCGCTCGGGGATCTGGCCCCGGCGTGCGCGGTTGCAATACTTTTGGTGGAACTTCTCTTTGCGTCGCTGCCGCTTACTCTCAAGTCCCTTGACGATGTCAATGGCCCCGCGAATATGAATATCGTTGTCATGGACAAGCTTGTTTCGCTGCTTCCGCTGATGGCACATGGCACCAGCCCGGGGCAAAGACTTAGTTTGAGTGAGACCAGGACGACCGGCGAGGTTGAAGTTGACCTGGCCGCAACGAGGTGATCCGAGAGGAGTTGTGATGGGCTTGCGCATGGGAGCCGGAGATTTCGCCTTCCGAGGCGAGTGACGATCAAACAAGAGCTTCGGAGATCGTCCTCGGGCCTTGGGAGGAGGCGAGTGAAGACGCTTGGGGGGAGGTGAGTGGTGGCGTTTAGGAGCTGGGGAATGGTGACGCTTCGGGGCCGGTGAGCGGAAACGCTTGGGAGAGGCATGCTCGCTCTTGCGTCTGCGGCGTGAACGGTCCCGATCATCATCGAGGTCTTCCATTTTGAAGTCATCCTCATCACTCTCGTGGTGAACGGGGTTGAAGATTTCTCCCTCGTTCTCCTCCTCGGGCTCAGAAGCTGGGAAGCTGGGGTCTATGTCCTGAGGAATGATGCGAAGCTTCTCGTTTCGTCGCGCCGCAAGGCAAGAGAGGTAAGCTTCCTCAAGAGGACGATCCTCATCCAGAGTTCCACAAACGAAATCAGTGCTGTCGGGAAGATCGACTGTTTCTTCCTCGTGTTTGACCCGCTTTGAGCGGCGGGCTGCTCGCTGACTGCTCACAGTGGTGATGGAAGAATCAGATTGCATTTCATTGAGGGATGGTCGACGCATTTGAGAGATACCTGATCCAATGTGAACCACAGACTTGGCACCGGGTGTCCAAAGACGCATGTCGTCGTCCTCGTCTTCGTCGTCAGAATCGGCAAACCCGGTCTCCTCGTCGGTGTGGTAACCATCGGAATCATCGTCGTCCTCATCGTCCTCATCATCATCCGCGTCTTCATCCTCGTCCTCGTCGAGCTCAACGTCGAGTTCGTCGTCATCATCTTCATCATTGTCGTCATCATCGTTTGCGTCCTCTTCATTATCAATTTCACTCTCGTCTTCATTGTCTTCTTCCTCGGCCTCTTTAGCCAGGCGACGAATGTGGTTTTCCTTGGTAAGCGTGTCATTGATGGTGAGTTTAGCCCCAATGGCGTTGCTGTCGCGTCGGATCCAGTCGTCCTCGCGGGTGGTGCCGCTGGCGAATTCGTGAAACTGAGAGCTATCGGTGGCGAGATCAGAAGAGTCGGCGCGGAGGAATTTGGGACGTGACATGGACTGTCTACGAGGAGTTGTCTGGCGAGCTGCAGCAATTGACAGAGCCGAGGTCCGCTTCGGGGTAGATGGCGACTCGGCTTTGGGCGTGGTGTCCTTGTTGAGATGGTTGTTTGCGTACGCAGGGGGAGTGTTCTGGGTCGAGGCAGGTCGAGCTGGGCATGCAAATTTGATGCATGACTTGCGAGGAGCTTCCTGAGCAGATGGCGCCTTGGTCATGGGCTGAGAACGAGGAGGTTCGGGTTGGGCGGCAGGCTTGCCGCCGCATGCGAACTGGATGCTTCGCTTCCGGGGCTCTTCAGGTGCTTCAGGCTTGCCCTGCTGAAACCGGACAGCAGCACCCAGAAGAGAGACCTGCTTTGGTTCGGCAGGACGTCCATCGTGCAACCGCATCATAGCCATTTCAGGAAGAGGAGGGCTGGGCGTGCTTGGTCGTGAAGGGCTGGTGAAGCCAGTGTCGCTCGTGAGGTCGGCAGTCGAGGCGATGCTAATGTTGCTCACGAGCGAGCGGCGCCGTTGGTTGTTGGATAGGATAGGTCGTGAGGGAATGGTCTGAGGAGTGTAAAGGTCGTCATCAGAGTTTCCATTGATAGCCTTGGTCAACAAGGATGATTTATCGTTGGAAGGTCGGACAACGGTTCGTTGGAAATCATTGGCAGTAAACTGCTGCTTCTTAAACTGTAGCTCAGGAGGTTCGTCAAGCTCTTCGATATCTTCTGAGCCGTGAGCCACCCAGGGTGTGTCTGGATTGCAGGTCGTCATGATGGCAGGTAGAGAACTTTGGGGTGATGAGTGAACTGAGAGTGGGGGTCAAGTCGAGAAGTTGGACGACGAAACTGGAATTCGAATCGTAGTCAGGAGACAATGGTAACAGTTGGAAGAAGGCGAGGAAGCGTTATGTAGGCGAAAGGCGTGGTTCTGGAGTAGGTGGTGGTGGTGGTGATGTTGTAGCGGAAAGTTCTGGACTGCTACAGAGGTAGTATCGCCAACGATATGGCAACTTTAACAAGTCGAGGTAAGTGTCCCTGAGGACAGAAGTGCTATAACAGCAAGACAAACATCGTCAACTGCTATATTGGGCGATGTTGTTGGTGTGTTCCTTGGGGCCAGGCGGACGAGCGTGGTTTGATATGGGTCGATGGGCAGAAGGTAATAAGGTAGGTGAGATGCAGGGCCGGGCCGGAATGGGCTTTTCAGGAGCTAGAAGAGGAGTAGAAGAGCGGCTGATTCCCAGGTTACAGGTTTCTCCAATCTCAGGGAAGGGTGGCGTCTGTGCTGTTGATGGTGGTGGTGGGCTCTGCGTGGGTGTGATCGCTGTTATTTGACTGGTGCAGATGACGTTCTGCGAGGGCACGAGTACAGATCAATGTCTGAGACAAAGGCTGCACTGCACAGAGGGACCAAAGGGTGTTTGTGTTTTGCAGAGGTGTAACAAAGTAAACAAAGAAGGGCGGGAGAAGGGCGAGGGAAATACTTGACTGTCCGAGAGGGTGGTGTCGTCGATTTAATAAGCCTCCCGCCCAGTTACGGATACAAGAAACAGGTACAGTACCGGACGGTACAAAGCCCGGGCAAGGAAAAAAAAAGCAGTCGAGGTCGCTAGCAGAGGTTGGGGCCAACGACGACAAAGGTACGGAATAAGATTGGGGGGCTTGTCCCCTAAATTAGAGACAAGAGACGGGCTGCTGTACAAGGAGCGGGTAAAAACTGGAGCATTATGGGAACAAGGAACAGGGGAGAGAAAGGGAGTCTGTCAGTCTCTCCCAGTCAAGTCAGTGAGTGTCAATGGAAATTTTCCGTAGTAGAGAGAGGGTTTGGCCATGTGCTAAGGGCTCAGGGCAGGGCTCAATAGCAGTACCAAGTATCCAATTGATGATGTGTGAGTGGACACTGATTAACTGATTAACTGCAACTGACTGATGAAAGACAGGTTTCGAGTAAGCAGAGCAGCCAGCGCTTGAACCTTTTGGGGAGTTCGAGGTCCATCTCATTTTGCGCCCTTTTTCTCTCCTTCGACTAGCCTATCGACGGCTAGATCGATCCATGCACCAGACCTGTCTCTGCTCCGCTGTGGAAGTTCCTGATGCGATGCTCCGGGCCTCGAGTCCGCTTTTCGCGACGCCGAGAATAACAGCAGCCGTATGGGATCCATTCCGGTGTGAAATGATGCTCTTGCAACTCAACTTTTTGGGGCGAGCTCGCGCGCGCTGCAGCATTGCATTCCGAGGTCCAATTTCGGTTGACCCAGTGTATTGCTCTCCCTCTACACACGGCCACGGTTTTTGCTAGATTGTCCAGTCAGCGTCTTCTCAATTGACCTGTGGCGCCTGTCAGCGGCGGAAGAACCCTGAAATTGAAGATCCACGTTGTGATCGCCCAAAACAGTTGTCGCCCTGATCTACTGTGTGTCACACCGTCCGACGCTGTTTGGTGTAGCTACTTGTCAGCAGGGCTGCAGTGGAGTTTTCGCATCACGACTCGCCGCTCGTCTGGTGAGTCGCGGTACGACAGCAGCACGAATAATGAATGGATGGCAAAGTTATTGGCACTGTCCTCTTCCTCTTCCAGAAGCAAGCCGCCACAGAATTCTTGGCCGTTGATTCATCGCACAAGCCTGGATGGCCCACAATGGAATCTTTTTGTTCTCAGCTCCCCGCCAGTTAAAAGCCGCCTCGCGAGCTACTAAGCAACACCAGCCGCTCTCCTTGAGAGGCGGTGTAATCTTGGGTCGACTCGTGAGCGGTACCTAGGTTCTACGTACACTTGTGCAGCAGTGGTTGATCCTCTGACTTGTGACTGGCAATCATTGACTTTTGCATGCCAGCTCAGTCTAATCTCTGACATGACAGGCATGATTCGACAAACATCTTTCTGGTTTCAGCAACCGACACGACGCATCAGGGACCTCTGATGCAAGAAGGGTTGGATGCGCCACAGGCCGCTTTGGTGATCTTTATTTGATACCTAGTACTGCTGCAAAGCCTCGTCTCATCTCACGCCTATTTGTGGCTTTGACAATGCCTCAATGTATGTACAGCAACCAACGTTACGAGGCAGGCATGTACAATGGCCATTGCAGATGAGGTTCCCTTTCATCATTCATCATTCCTCTTTGTCAATTCAACTCGTGATTCTGCGTATTGCTCTTGGCTAACCCCCACGACTTGGGGGTGCTTGCTCGCCTTACTATCTCGTCATCTTCAACATGGAACTTCTCCACTATCACCTGTTCAGTTGATCTGGCACCATTTGCTTCGTCGAGCTGTCGTCTGCGTCCACGATCGACCCTTGCACCCTTGGCATATATTTATGTAGTATCTCCGGCGCAAGCGGCTGTTGGCTCTGCATTGCATAGCATTGTACTCGTCAACAAATGCCATTGGATTTCAAGGTTTCCCCTCTTTGCGTCCAGAATCTGCAATCTCGTGAGCTCTCCCACGTCTGTTCCACTAGCAGAGATGCATGCAATTCGGGCCAAGAAGTAAAATCCCCTGATGACGACAGTTCCTCCTGGGCGTGTCTTAGAAGGTACATGATACGAGTCACGACTTGTATGAAGATGTTCATGACTGATTTCCTAAAATCATTGCGATGGACTTTTTGAAACTGACTAGTCATCAGAAACGGTCTTGTTTATACAACCAACTTACATACAAGTTGGCGAAACAACCGCAGGATACTACGGTATCTCCTAGAGTGTCTCTGTATGGCCATAGCTTCACTGCTTGATGCTGAAGCAAGCTGATTAGCTTGAAATTTGCTCGTGACTCGCCGCTATTCATGCTGTGACGATCATGGCATGTGTTTCAAACGACCCAATCCCTGACTTGTTTACTATACTGATCGCCAAATGCCTCGGACTCTTCCCGCAAGGTTAGAGCAACAGGCCAGGCCGTGCAACCCCCTCGTCCACGACGCCAACAGGAGATGAAACTTGGGGGGCTTCCTACTTTTACGACAAGGGATGTGTCTAATGTGATATCAGTTCTCCTTTAGCCAGACGAGTTATCCGAGCTTGGCTTGCTTGGACAGTTGATGCTTCTCGTCACATTGACCCGTCCGCCTGGGCACTAACCCCGCGTTATGAAGTTAAACCCCGCATCTTTAAAGGACACCTACGACGACGCGGCATCAGCGCGTAGTTGTTAATTCGTCTATTGCTCTGCTTATCTTGTGGCCTGTTTGTGGTAGTATCCCAAAGTCTTTCTGGCTCAGAGGCATCTCATCTCATGCAGCCTGGGTAGTAGCCTTTTTGCCAACCGTCCACTGCCCTTCACCCACAGCCCACCCACTCACAGAATAGGGCTTTGAATATCGCGAGACTCCGGCGGTGAACACGTTGTTGTTCAGTGTAATGGAACCCGGGCCTGGATTTGCATACACAAGATAGAGTAAATCGAAGCTACAGAGAGAGGCGCAACGATCACGAGATGTCTATCCTCTAGCAGCAACCAGTCACGTCACGTCAAGTCAAGTCTGACAACAAAGTTGGTCAAAACACCACTGCGCAGTTTCGGAATACGGGTTTGACAGTCTTTGAGTTTGTCACTACGCACTCCGTATATCTCCGCATATACCAACAAGTGACATGTTCTCTGTTCCAGCCTGAATTTCGAGACCTAGTGCACGCGAGTTGATCGAAATAATATCCTAATATCAACGGAATGCATGTCTTCTCGATACTGGCGCGGTGTCAATACAACCTCACCTGCAGCTCGCATATTGACCCGCATGCTAGCCCATCTTGCTGCATCGGCAACGTGGGCCTAGGTCTCGGCCGGTTATACAAGACTGGCCCGATTCAAGGATGCATTCTCCCGTCAACCATTCGTGCCGAGACATTGCGCGGTTTTTTGTCACGAAGGAGGTGTGGACTGCTGCATGAGCATGACGGCCGTGTAACATGGAGGACCGACCTATCTGCCTTTCCGTGTCTTGTTGCCGGTTCTCCTAGCCTCGTCCCTTTCGTCCAGCGATGAGACCGGCATGATAACCAAAGCCACGCCCATGCAGAATGTCGAACCGGCATGCTGCGACCTGCAATATGCTGTCTATGACGGAACCGGCTACAGAAAAGCAAAAAAAAAAAAAAAAAGAGGAATCCCAGCTGCCAGGTAAACATCGGCTCGAGTTGTGGTCAAGTTGCCGATCAGGGACTTGACATGCCCTCCTACATGTCTGCCAAGAGATGGTATTCTCCGAAAATGCCAGAGTTTCACCTCAACACCAACTTATTGCCCATACGAGGCTGATGATGGCAATACGGTCAGCAAATTGTTGCTAAAATAAATCCAACGGTTATTCTAACTTTGTGCGCCGGAACCTTCCTTGCGTTCTAACCGATCAGAACCGGCTGTGGATTCCTGAGGAAAAATTGCTTCTTGCCCAGACTTTTCTAGACCGAGAGCTTTTTCGAGCTGGAAATTGTGAAGGTTTTTTCTTCCTTAAGCTCCGTTAGCGTCACGATGAGTACCTGGCTGCATTGACCGCAATACCGTCGGTTCCGTCAATGGGCAATCCGGACTTGTAATAAGCATTGAGACAATCACAATTTGTGAGACAAGCCACGTCTGAGCGTAAATTGCAATGTTGAGCCTCTTCTCGGTATCTAATTCAGGGTTCTTGTTGAGCGCGTATTCTGTACTGTACTAAGCCCCTCGTCAGCCTGCGCCAGCTTGGGAGTTGAGTTGAGTTTGGCCCTGCCACTGCTAATCAACATGGCTGAGACTGGTGATGCAATTCAAAACTCAGTATAGCTTGGCAGGGACAGGGCAGGGAAACGTTGATTGTATGGTACTGTGCAGTACAAAGTGTACAAAGCAACATGCCAAGATCTTACTCAGTCAATGAGTGACGCAGAATTAAATGTGCCGTAAGATAAACACCAAGGTCGAGACTTGGACTGCGCCTTGTTGATGATGACGGGCTGATGATCGTGACGACATGAGACGAATTGAGCCACTCCAGTTGTCGTGACAATAACATCAGTTACGTTACGTGTATTATTCCGTGGCAAAAGTTTCTCTATCCAGGAATTCAACAATGGAGAAGGTCGGGCCTCATAATTCCAGGGACCCCCGAAATTCCGAATCTTCTAGGATACAGATGGCGTATGTAGCATTTCCACGATAATCGATGAAAGGCAGCAAAAGCATGCGCATAAAGTTAACTCATAGACTTGTTTTTTGGTTCTGGCGTGTGAGGTCATCAGTCATGGCTATTCAAGTGATCGGCAGTTATACGCGTTGAGTGCCGCGCACTCCATATTCTTGTTTATTCCCAGCTCCTCAGCAGCTGGACTGAGCTGGCGCTTCGGCAATTCGATTATCTTCGCAATGTGAGAGAGTCCGGACCTCCGAAGCACATCCGGGCCGGTGCAGTGGAAGATTGAATGGACGGGAGCTTCGATATCTTGTCATCATAGACGAATTGGTTGACCTGGGTGATGGGAAAAGCCAGTTGGATCTCAGTTTTGGTATAGGGTAGACTACTCATCATATCGAGGTATACTCTGTACATTCTGTGACATGCCTATGAAATACAATGAATTGTTTTGACATGCTCTGTTCATGTTTTCATATTAACTCAGAGTCCTCTGGTTATTGTGTGACTGTGCTCATGATCCAGCGTGGTGTGGTGTAATGTTGCTTTAATAATATGATATTCAATATCGCGAAGTGAGGTTGAATCGATACCAAGCAAGTGACAGCTGAAGGACTTCGAGTTATACATCGGAATATAAACATCCTTCCGTTCTTGTTCATGGCTGGAGAAGGATTCCAGCCTTTGGTTCGTGTAGGCCGCAGTAATGACTCTGTTCCAAGAGGGTGTGTAGACAGTTCTGAATGTACGTGAAGTCTTTGACAGCGAGGAGCAGCGCGGTTCAACACTCAACCATACTACTATGGTTCTATCCACCAGAAGCTATACAAACCAAATCAAGCTGCTAGAACATCCAGTATACTGCATGGTCTCGTTCCATGTCGAGTCCTGTGCGAAGGTTGGGTTACCCTCGAGCTAGGTAAGGTCTACATTATATATGCCAAAGTTCTCTGACTAGTAGGCAACTGTCTTAAGAATCTCCTCTTCATAGTACAAGTCTTTTGGTATTTTAAAATATAGGTTTAATAGTTGTATACATTATGACTATTCTAAATGTCCGGATTCTTGTTAGACCCCTGAGATTGTTTTAAATCTGACTCGAAGCCGCCGACTGCGCCCGACACACTTCCTCATACCTATTTCCAAACTACACATCGTGAAGGAAACTCGAATAAAGGATAATATCGTTCAATAATGAGATTTCACACTGATTCCATGGAAATCATGGATTGTTTGTAATATCGCGTAGATTGCTGATCATACTGTGCAACACGTCATAAAGATTTGTTTGCTTCTGTGAAAGTGAAACTCCAGAAAGCCAAACGTCATAGCACAATCTTTATTTGAACCTATCATCAGTTTGAAAATGCAATCGCCAAAATCATCCAATTCGTTCAATTAAAGATGTCAAGCGCGCTCCATCTCGGCCAATTCGCCCTGCCACTTAGATCAGGTCCCGTGGAAACACCACGGAGAAGGGCTTCGATTGAAGCACTTCCTCTGGAAACCATCTGCCGTATTGCAGATACGTGCAGAGAAAACACACTGAGCGAATACGAGTGTCCCCCCGAAGCTCAAGCGGCATTTGCTCAGACGAATTCTCATTTCTATGACATCGTCAACCCGCGCATCCATGAGCAAAATATCTTTTAGGCAGCTCGAGAGGAACGCCTAGACACTATCAAGAAAGCACACCAGCATAGCGTAGATCTGAATGTCAGCAGAGCAACGAAACTTAGGCAGAAGGGGACACCCCTACACTATGCCATCGAGCATGGACATCGAGACATACTTGAATACCTGGCTGAGGCCGGAGTTGATCCCCATGTTCCGTCGAAAGGACTCTGCGACTACTTCAGAGACGACATAGAGACATATGCCCTTCACACAGCTATAGGACATAGAAATGTTGAAGGAGCTGCTCAGCTGCTTGTTCAGAAGTTGGTAGCATACTGGGTCGCCAACGACAGACCTGCTTTGGTGGACATCTACCCTGAGGAACCCGAAGACAACAGAGAAGTTATCGACCTTCTCGCGACATTCCCTGGACCAGGACCAGCTGCTGACGCCCTACGACACGCTCTCCAATGGGATAACTCAGATCTTGCGACTCGCACACTCGCAAGACCTGACTTCGATGCTTCCGTTACCGACGAAGTTGGGCAGACGCTTATCGGGTGCGCAGTTTATTATAGGCAAATGGACATAGCCAAATTGCTATTACTGCGTCCAGATGTCGACACGAGCATACCGCAAAAGAATGGGTATACTCCGTTGCATACTGCTGTAGACCGAAGAAGCTTGCCCCTTGTTGAGCTATTGCTCCAGTGCCCAGAGGTAGATGCAAACAAGGCGGATAATGGGCATATGACGGCTCTGCATCGTGCTGCTGAACACGGAGAGTTGGCCATATTCAAGCTCTTGTTGGAGCAACCCGGAGCCAATCCAGCAGCACCTGATAACAATGGAATGACACCTCTACACTGGGCAGTGAGGAGTCGCCATAAAAAGCATCACCCGTGTCCAGATGCGCGAGCCGGAAGAGTAAATGGCAGACTCATAGTTATCGAGCCATCTGGGTTTCGAAAGGAAAGCTTCGATATCATCAAGATTCTCTTGTCTCGACCTTAAGTCAACGCTGGTGCACGCACTCTCAAGGGCCTCACCCCTTTTCACCAAGCTTGTTTGCATGGAGACTTCAACGTTGCTAAGCTCTTGCTGAGACGACAAGATGTCGATGTTGGTGCTCGAACTTCTACTGGACAAACCCCTTTTTTTCTTGCAGCCTCCAGTCGCCGTCTGATTACCCTCAAGTTGATGACATTGCTAGTCCACCATCCAGCTGTGAACTGACTGACGTAGACCAAGATGGGCTAACGATCCTACATTATCTATGTGGCGGCGACCCAAAGGACTACTCCCCTGATTCGGTAATTTGGATGCTTATTCAACTAGGTGTCCCGATTGACCAAATGTCTGCGAACGGGTTGACACCCTTCCACCAAGCGGTCTGTAGTGGTGACTTTGAAACGGCTCAACTCATGCCTTCGTTCGGTGCCAACCCCATGGTATCCAAACGTTTCAAGTACAACAACAGCTTGCTCCATATCTGTTTAAAGGAGGTAGTCCAAGGACCGGAAGACGACGTACTGAATGAGCTGATCAGAAAGCTCATCTCACGAAGAATCGAAATTGATACATACACTGATTCACCCATTTACGACCCCAACGATAATCCAGATAAAATCGACGACATCGAAGGAATACGCTCCATGGATCTAGTCATAAGAAGCGATTGCACCCCTCTCATGTTGGTGGCAATAGGAGACTATAACCTTGGGGCCATGAAAATTCTACTTGATGCTGGAGCCAACCCAAACGCGCCTGTCATCATTAGGGACTTGAGTTTAAAGGACCCGGAGAAAGGTAACCGTCTGGCATTCTTATCAGGAGTTCTTCGCCATAGTTGGGACCCAGACTGCCTAAGTGATGAGGACATTCTCAGGATCCAAGAGCCTCTTGAGATACTTTTGAAGCACGGCTCACGGTTAGACTTTGATGGACCAAGGGATACTATGCTTCAGAATGCTTGCAAAGCAGCTGAAGAAGATAATTTTGCCTTGTTGGAGATTATGCTGAACAACTCAACTGCAAAGAATGTCAGCAAAAGCCACGTTGAGAAAATGATTTCGGACTATTTGAGAAGGCCTCAACATAGTAGTATACTCAGCCTGTTAAGCGAGTTTCTGGGTAAAGCATTCATTGAGTAAGTTGGTCGTGAAGTAATGGTGATTTCTGTCTCGGGGGTAGCACACAAGCTCAGACTGCCCTACATCTAGGTAGCTATGTAACAAGTAAAATGACTTCATGTATACTTGAGAATGATTGCAGGACGTGATAGAAATTGTTCCAGAGATAATGTTCCTCCTGATTTGTGAACTGACTACGGTTGGATTGAGCAGGGCGACCTCTTTGTGTTAGTCGAAACTATCATGTTGTGCTACGATTCTCATAGAAATTAGTATTATCTTATTCAAAAAAACACTCCAGCCTTTCATTGATCTTCTAATAGTATTGCGGCCATTGTACAGGATCAAATAAATACATTATAATTTATGGTCTTCTCATACCCACTGAACATACAGTCTTCCATTTGAATGGACGCAGGGTCATCATGTGATCCGGCACGTGCAGCGGCTTCATCGGATTTTCCCGCTAGCCGAATCGCGAATTGCTGCTCCGGCAAAGATTCGTGCCAGCGGCCTCACTTGATTTGAGCTACACCCAAGCAACAACCTCACCCACCAGCTCAGTCCATCATGAACTCCCTCCGCTTCGCCCGCGCGGCTCTCCGAGCTCGCCCTGCCGCCATCCGAGTCCCCGTCCAGCGAAGGACCTACGCCGAGGCCGTCCCCGACAAGGCAAGGAAGCCTCCTCCGGCTACCGTTTTTAACATGCCCGACCCGGCTGACCGTTATCGCAGATCAAGCTGAGCCTTGCCCTCCCTCACCAGGTATGACCGCCGCGCGATACTCGGGTCGAGATTGGATACGATACGATCGAATTGGAGTCCTACGAGGACGGCCTGTCGCCAATTGATGGATGGAGCTAATTGCCGCACGCAGGCCATCTACAAGTCCCAGGATGTCGTCCAGGTCAACATCCCCGCCGAGTCCGGAGAGATGGGTGTCCTCGCCAACCACGTTCCCTCCATTGAGCAGTTGAAGCCTGGTGTTGTCGAGGTTGTCGAGGAGTCGAGCGGCTCCAAGCAGTTCTTCCGTACGTCATGGGTTTGAACGATATTACTGGGTGGACAATCGCTGATGGATTGCGTTACAGTTTCCGGTGGATTCGCTACTGTTCAGCCCAACTCGGTCCTGAGCATCAACGCCGTTGAGGGCTACCCCCTCGAGGACTTCAGCTCCGAGGCTATCAAGGCTCAGATCGCTGAGGCCCAGAAGGTTGCCAACGGCAGCGGAAGCGAGCAGGACATTGCCGAGGCCAAGATCGAGCTGGAGGTGCGTTTTTCCCAATATCCTTTTGGAATTGACTCTTCTAACGAGTACGCAGGTTCTCGAGACCCTGTCTGCGCACGTGAAATAAGTGTACAGCGAGTTTGTGGTGACGGAGGCCCTTGTACATCAATATTCTACCCATCCCTAGCACGCAAAGCCGTGACAATTGATACCAGTCCTGGTTGTGCTACCTCCAAATGCACTTGATTCTTTTTTTCTTGGTGAATTGTCTTTTGCTGCTGAATTCATGTCGAATCGAAATTGGTTGATGTGATGTGGAGTTGTTTCTTTCTTCGGCGCGCGAGCCTTATAACAAACAGTAGGCATCTTCTGCAACACCTGCAGTCCACCTTCAATCTACTACCTAACCTCCCTAACCAGCATACCTAACCTCGAGGCTTCCACCTACAACATGTCACGCATTTACTCCTTCGTGTAGCGATACCAATTATCAATTAATAATATTTCCGGGCCGTCGCTAAATGCCATTCTCCCGTTCTGATGGCAGTGTCGAATAGCGCCTTGCCTGGTCATCGTCTGTCTGGGAAGAGCCGACAATCGACCTTGAGCCAACAAACTGATCAACAAGCTGATGTACCGACTGGAGTAGTCGGCAATCGTATTTGCCAGCTCCAAACACTTACAGATCGCCAGAACTCGAATGGGCGATCGTCGCTCACTTCTCAGCAAGAGCGTAAAAGTACCGCGCTTGGATAGGGGCAGCGAGTAGACAGTGGTACTAAAACGCGCACATCGAAAGATACGTTGACCAGGCAGGCTTCCTTGGCCCTACTGCAAAAAGACCGCCGGCAGACTGGTGCTCATAAGCGTTCGAAGGGTCAAAATGTCTCAGATCGACCAAGCGTTTCCGACCTCCAACCCAGAACCAGTCATGGCCGTACTATCACTAGCCAACTTCCTCGCCGTTCAATCAGTGCAGAGTTCCCCCGAACAGAGTCCCTCCAGAGCCAGTTCCTGATATCGCATCTTCCTTCAACAAACGAATCACGCACTGTTAGTTCGACAGAGAAGTGTCAGGATGCCATGGACATCCTTGAGCAGTATGGGATATCCAGGCCAGAAGGATGGTTCTCGGAGGGCAATATAGACACGTCAGATCAAGCTGGGCATACCAAACCAGTCCTTTCACAAATCTGCCACTCGTGCGGCAATCCCCTAGGGTCACAACGTTATTGTCCGCACTGCGGCCACGACTCTTGCTTGAAGTGCACAGGAGAGGTCCCCGTACAAGACCTTGGACACAAGGTCCTCAGCGCTTCAGTCCAGTTTCAGGAACATAATAATACCGGGAAGCTCTCCAAGCTGCCTCCTCAAGCTGCCGATGTTTCTCAAAATGACCTCAGTCACACTGCGCTCGAGACGACCCGTCACCGGGAGTCTTCAAAATTCACATCTGACCTAGAGACTCCCAGAACACCGCAATGGGTCAAGACACAATCTCGTCCAAGATTCAGAAACGCTCAAAACACCCCAAAACCTGGCCGGAAAAAGACAGTTGCAGCACCGACAGCAGTCTCTAGTTCAGTAAAAAACAACTACTTCTTCATGGCGGATAGGGGGTTAAAACGAGAACCCTCCGAACCTACAATTACGACAAGGTCAGTGCAGGTAGCACGCAAGCCCAAGCCCTCAGATTGTGTGCCCAATCGTCGTATGACCAACGCACCACGCGACTCTCATGTATTACAAGAAGAATGCCCAGAGCCAGGATGCAGAGCCACACATGTTGGTTACCATTCAGTCCGGCATAGCGGCGGACGTGTGGCTCGGCATAGTCTAGAAACCCAAGTTATCGAAGGCAAGCATTCAAACATGGTCGATTCAAATCAAGACAAAGATCATGAGAAACATGTGCGGTCACTCAGGAGCTCGCCATCGCGAAGCAAGTTACAAATGAAAATTGATCAGCTGTATCACCACGGGGAAGATCTCCATCACTCAAAGCATATCATGGAGCACCTGGCAGCTGGTGTAAGAAACCTTGAGCCATCTACTGAGAAAAGACTGGCTGATAGACAAGATGCGCGCTCTTGGATGGAAGACCACAACTTAAGAGTGCACAACCAACCTATTGAACATCACTCTCTGAGCAGTGACGAAACCATGGCTGTGGGAGAGGACACTGTTCAGCATACTCTTAGCACTGATGCAGTGGTTCTAGATGCTGTTGAGTCACCGCCACACAATCTTAGTGGTGATACTAAGGGGGATCGACAGCCGAGTCCAAAGTCTCATGAGCCCCTCGAAAACACTCGAAACGAGGAAGCTCGTTTGATGAAGCCTCATTCGGTGAGTCGCGACCAGGAATACGAGGTACAAGGAGTAGATACAAGCTCAATGCCGCCGTCTGCGTCCCTGGAAGAGCTGCCACCTAGTGCCAAGTCCGCTCAGCGAGCCAAAACACCGAAGAAAGGCCACGATATCTCAGAGGAAGCCGAAGGCAGGGCTTCGCCACCAGAGCAGAACACTGCCTTGTCCCATAATAGACACCATGCCGATCCTAATTCGAAGAAACGTGTGAGCAAAGTTGATGAGCCAGTCGCCGGAGACTACACGCTTCGCAAATTGACTCCGCGAAACGAGGATTCTGGACTGCTTACTGCCGAGATTACGGATATCTCGTCATGGAGGGCACAGCTGAGAAAGGTTGATAGGTCCTCAGACCAGCCGCGCAGCCAGCAGCTAACCCCTTCTCATGTCGAGAATTGGAGGCGTGATCTCAGCAGAAACCGTCGTACGCCGCTGCCTGAAAAGGAAAAGAAGGACAGTTGTCTCTTTTGCTACCCGAGTCAACCTTCATCGCCAAAGCCAGTAGAGAGTAGTTTCCAGCTAGTCGTGGAAGATGATTCGATGAAGAGGGCTGAAGACGAGCAAATGGCTGCAATTGAGTCGCCGATGCCTCGTCTCAAAGTGACAGATGTTGAGCAGTTGCTCGCGCGCAAGAGCGCTCAAGACTTGGTAGCGATGACTTCGCGGCAACAAGGCACGGCAGTTGAGGAATCGACGGATACTAGACCCCCAAGTATACCCGATGAGCCACCCCGCGATGAAACGACAACGGCGACGGTGATTCACGACCCTAGGCCTGTGATGCCATACAACCATATGTGCGCTTGGCGGGCGCGTTACATGGACTTAAAGACCCAAGTCGACCAACTCGGTATGGAATCGAATCGGCCGTCGCCCGCGAAGCAGGCGGAAGGGAATACAGGTACATCGTGCTCGCTCCCGCATGGGGATGTTGACATTGAAGGCCTCACGGTTGTGATGCATCTGAGAGGCAAAGACGACTTGGTCATTAATACGAACCTGAAGGAGGATTTACATGAGCACCTGAGGCAGCGATAGGGTGGGAGATTATAAGAGCAGGGAGGCTGGTAGCAGACCAGGGCGAAAGAGTATTGTATCCTTAATCGTCTCTTTATAGACTTGAAAGTATTAATATTCATTAACCATAACCCTATCTCCTTGCCTGCAGGCCAGATTGTGATGTTCCTTTCTGACAATATGTTGGGTCAAACAGCTGCTCCGCGGTCACGGACAGAGTGATAGCCTATCGTGATTTATGCTAAATCTACTCAGGTAGGAATTGGGTATGGTGCACCCTAAAGGTTGACTTGCCTATGACCTACTTGTAGCAACACTTGTCATGATATTTTCATCTTCATCGGTCAGATCAATCTTGGTGAGTTAGCCTGATGTTTTCTTTCAGACCCCAGGCTGCCACCATCTCAAGAACAACACGCTGCTCTGGCAAGGCGAGAAGATACTGTAGGTTCATCCTGGAAGGCGGGTGTAGCAGTTTACCGTCAGCGGCACCGTTGCAAAACCTGTCAAGGTCAACAAGCATCAGCAGTGAGCCAACAGGGACAATTCCACGACATGCTCGCCCCCATGCTCTCTAACTAGCCCCCGGGACCTACTGCAGCATCCCCGTTTCCCCGGTTTACCGGAAAAGCAAAGATGCTAGGGGGTGTCTCGGGATGGAAGGCTCTAGGCTGAGAGGCGGTGACAGGGGTTATTGCTGTCGTTGTCGAGGGTCCTTTCTTGAATTGATGTTTCTGTCGATGTAGAGCTGATAGGCTAGGTACATGGCAATGCTGATGTACGCCATTTTGTCTTTCTGATATAAATGGCTTCATCTTTCAAAATGATGAGATGTGGCTGTTCAAGTGAGGCGAGCAGGGTTCAACCCAGAGCGAGAGGATCGACCTGCTATCGACGAGGGTGTTCCGGTATCGATTATGCCTATTTGTTTACATGCAACAAACTAGCGGGCGGCACGTAGTGTACGTATCTCGAGGGGAAAGAACCATGATCTCATCTTCAGGGTGGCCCATGAAACGGGTTTCGTCATGTAGTTGAATGGGGAGCATATACTCAGGCGGAGGGTGTCTGTATCTCGAGACGTATAACGACAATGGCTTCAATTGAAGCGGTGAGACTGAATACGTAGCCAGAAGCTGAGTTGTCGGTGAACCCGCTGTCGTTGCTGTTAGCGACAACTTCGTGTAGGGACAGATGCAATGCAGACTCTATACGCAGCCGTCAAAAGCGCATACACGACGATGTGATCCAGCATCGACTTCTGGACCCGCAGCTACCCCGTCTACCAGGCCAGGGTAACCCATGTTTGCCAGCAATCACCTACATATGTATTCCACACGCATAGTAACGACGGAAAGCTGGGGCCATACAAGACCTCGAGACGTGAAAGCGGTCAAGGTGTCGCGTCGACGGCGGTGTAAGGGGCCTGTACAGTAGCATAGACACGCGAGGTATGCGCGCTTGGCTTTGGACAAGAATAAGTCATTGTTAGCCCCGGCAGGCAGTAAGAGCCTAAAGCTACAAGAGCTAAGCTGAGGAGAGGTCACAAGACCAGTCGGATGTGCTCCATGGGTTGAGAGCAAGCCTCAAGGGTCAAGACACCAGATGTAGGTAAACACTGTGTAACATCAAGCGAGCGAGCGGGCAAGCAAAGCAAGGATAAGTGCCTAGTGATGAGATAACCCAGCTTCTAAGGGTCTAGTCCAAAGTTCCCAGCATTGATCAGGGCCCGTCCGCAAGAAAAGAACAAGTCCAGAAGGGTCTGGGCGTTGAAGAATTGTCCGTATTGTCCTGTCCAGGCTTTTGGGACCCAGCAACCAAACCAACTTCGGTTTTGGTACGGTAATTGGTCGCCGGTCCGTGCTCTGGCTGGCTGGCTGGCTCTCTATCTCTAGTTCAAGCCTCCTACAGCTTAAACTCGTACAGCTTCAGTCCTTGGATTCCAACATCCACCTTGAAAACATGCCCGCCATACTCGCGGCTTATTCCCTCACCCTCATCGTCCTCGGCGGTTGTGATGACAAGCTCAGTCCCGACAAACTGAACACACGTCGTGTTGTTTGTAGGCACCTTGACCTGACCTACCACCTTGGCCGTCTTTGGGTCGATCCGGATAACCCGACCCTCTCCGTACACGGCTTGCCAAAGAAAGCCGTCTACGTCTACCCGGAAACCGTCTGGCTCCCCTGAACCATCGTGGGTGTAGAAGACACGCTTGTTGGATATCTCGCCAGACTCGGTGTCGAAATCAAAGGCGAATATCTCCTTCGCACTTGAGTGCGTAACATATAGCGTCTTTCCATCGGGAGACCAACCTGGTGTGTTGGGGATGGTCATATTCGGTAGCTTCACCTCCCTTGAGTTGGCATCCATCAGATATACCGCTCCTTTATGACTATTAGAAACCGTGGCAAACAAGATACAGACAAGGGAAAAATGCCGATTCAATATTAGATTGGAGCAAGGAAGCTTACCTTCGGGCTTGAAGGGACCGAGTCCAAAGTCTGTCATTGTCCCCAGCCAGAACCGCCCAAGAGGGTCAACGCCTCCATCGTTGCTCCGCATACGCTCATTGGGCGGCTCTTCGAATGGCTGAATGAGCTCATATGTCTCCTTCTTGACATCGAGTATTGCCAGCCCATACTTGGTGCCAATGGCGATGCGTTCCTGAGGATCAACCCCAGCGATGTTTGCCGTGACAGTAGGGCACACGTCCAGCTGGATTGTTTTGAGTGAAGAAGGGCCTTCGGAGACCTTGACATGATGCAACCGCTTATTACGGATATCAACAAAGCGTAGAGTGCCTGTCGACCCCTCGTAAAAGGGACCTTCACCCAGCAGACAGTGTGTCTCAAGCCATGGCTTCTCAACCGCCCATTGCTGTATATCGGCACTCATTTTGGGTAGTCCTTTGAACGTATCTTGGATTCTTTGAAGACAGCCGTCTCTAAGTTGCCCCTTAGGTGAATGCAGAGTTGAGAAAGATAGAGGCGAATACTGCGTAGTGATGGTTGATATGCGCAATAGCGGGAGTGAAGTCAGGATGATGCTAGTATGTCATGAGTCTGAGTCTGAGCGGGTCAAGATAGAGCGCGGTTGAGAGTGGAGAGCCTTGCGCGATATGAAAGGAGTAAAAAGAGCCAGATAATAGAGTATATACTCAGCTTAGTCTATATCCAGATTGCAATGGCTAATTGCAGCAACCATAACCAACTTTTCCGGCTGACTACTCCGGAGCCGACGGGCCTGATATCCGTGTCTTTACTTCCGCTCAATTACCCGATCCGACGGGTATGAGCCTGAATTTGAACTTGTGCATCTTGTCAAGTTGATCCAAATCCTAATAGAGAATGGGCCTCTAAATGGCCCGACCGTAGCGCTGGCTTGTTGTGGCGTTATGCTGCAAGTCCATATCGCGATCATGAAAGCCGTGACCCAAACTGTCGGGTCAAGGGACGTCGCCCAAGAGACGTAATTGGACAGTTGACAATTGATTGCTTTGTGTGCACAATCGCTGTGCAGGGTTCGTGCTTGTACAGTTAATTCGTTAAAATTTGACGTTGCACGACTCCATGGCCATGGCTTTGTGTCACTTTCTCTTGAGCAACTTTCAATCCCAACTCAAACTCAAACTCCAACTCAAACGCACGCTCCATGGCGTTACTCGTCTATCGAGAGGCTTCACGTGGGGCGACATCGCTGCGGCCGAACCCCCCACGTTTTTACTGGCGTGAATTATCAATCACTTGAATCTTTCCCAACACGAATACCGAGGCTCATTCATATCTTGATCAGATGATTGACCTTGCCGTGCCTGCCTGCATACCTACCTATTCAGCGGGCATTGGTCCAGACCCCAAGTCGCTTGAACGAGGTCCAGGTTGCCAACACCTTCACCCTTTTGCTCGACGATTGCCCCCAGTCCACATGTCGATATATGCATGTCAACCAACAAGGACATGTGCAAATAGCATAGTCTCTTAACATCAGAAGAGGATACTTCATCAGACATGTCAAATCAACGACCTAAAGTTCAGATGTGGGCTCTTCAGAACTTGTCCGGTAGCGGGATCATCAGGTCGTCATCGGGCAGCAACACCACCTCCACGGTGAGGGAGGAACTGGCATGTCAAAGGACAACGCATCAAAGGACAGCTCAACACGCAGTTCCCACACTCTGTCGACCGGTCAAAACGTATGCAAAGGGATACTCACACTCACACCGCCCTGCTTTGTGGTAGCTAAGATGCAGCAGCACCTGGAGGAAGTGAAGCGGGCGCGGCAAACCGTTGGGTGACAGATGCCTACCAACGCCCTTACTTGCATTGACTAGGTAGGTATGCGGCGCGTGTGCCGGCTGTTGGTCCGTGGTGCATCGATGCATCAGTGCTGTGCGGCTGCATACTGTAGATGCAAGAGTGGGCTCCTGCATGAACCAGGCCCAAGCTGTGAACCGATGCTGACGGTGATGAAAGGTTACCTCGGTCTTTGCTATAAGCCACCACGATGAAACAGTTGTTGGTATCTGCCGTTAGGGTACGAAGTATTCAATAAACTCCAGAATACCACGCTGCCAGCACATCCTGGGCCACGACGAGAAGAAGCAGGGTACAAGGGCAGGACAGGGCAGGACAAATTAGCTGCAGGATGCAATGCATGCCATAGATACAGATGCTCGCTGATTAGCTGGCTGTTTCCCTGACCGCTCGTGGTCACGGGCAGGCTTCGTGGGCCCACGATCGCCGCTGCTAGACCGGGGGGCAGTTGTCGAGGCCGAACTGAATCTCAAAGAGGACCAAGAACAAGGTTGCCACCTCATCACTCTCGTCTAAGCGAGCGGCAGAGGGTTCAACAAGTAACATGGTACCAGACTTGCTGGCTGCAGTGTCGAGTTTAGATGTGGGGGTGAAAGAGAAAAGAGGAAGAGATGGTTAAGCCAGCAAGACGGCGGTACGTGAAATGAACCTAGAGTTGAAACATTGGCTTTCAAATATGGTACCTCCGGCCTGAGAACGGAACGTACAATAACCATACTGCTAGGGACGGGCCGGTTTGAGGATGTGGAGGGATAACATGGAATGTCTTGACCTACTTTTCAACTGATACTTCCAAGCCAAAACAGAAGGTTCAAAGAGCCGAGGAAGGGTTCTGCAGGTAGGGACCTGGCCCCAGCAACGCTAGAGACGGGTCGTTTCATCGTTATTCCCCGTCTCATGGCTACTATACTCGTTGATAGTTTCGCCAGATCTACGTTGAAGAAGGTTCGTCACTTCGTCGACAAAGACTAGGGTTGTTGTGATAGAAAACCCATGTACGCCTCTGCAGCAGACCATGATAGTTGAGCTTCCCTCAGTTATTGGTGCCCAAGCTCCGGTGATTCATTGGTGCCTCCACGGTGCCGAGACCGCCACCAAATAAACCCAAAAATATTCTTTCTGCCCTCTCTAGGAACTTAGTGCAATAATCTGCGTCGGTTTTAGGAGTCGGGGAGATCACTAGTGAGACATGACATCCCACTCGAGATCCTGAGTCCCCCACCGATGTCGAAACCGCGACTGGAAAGATGTTGTGCCTGGGCCGCGGGGGTGCCTGGCTAACAGGGACCGCGCCAACAGGTGTCTAGCAGACACGGAAGCCAGGCTGCTGGATCTAGCAAAGACTGGAGCAGCTTTATGCTGAGAAGGGACGCCTTGGCCCGCGGCATGGTTGCTAAACTCGCCCCGTCCCGTGGCTCTCAACGCCGCAGCGTGCAGCTGGACAAGACACTTGCGGCACGGCGTGATGTGACAACGGTGCAAGCCACCCGTCGTCAAATAGGTACATGCTATAGCAATTCTGATCCACCTCATTTCGCTTTCTCTTGCGGGTTCATTTCCTGGGAATTTTATCACAGTCCATGGCAATCACAGCGACGTCACACCACCCCTGGACTCTACCAAGATCGTAAGGCATGAGTATGCAATCTCATAAAGTAAGATTAGTTTGTTCAAGATTTAGTTGTATTGTTCTTTGCCCTCAACTCGCCTAAAGGTTGATGAATTGAGCACTCATTGGCAAGGTAGGCGTTGAGGATGCTGGGCCACGTTTATTCTGCCGCGGCAGTGCTGAACAAGTCTGGCTTGAGCCCGGGGACGGCGGGTGATGATAGCCAGTATTGCTAGAGTTACCCAGATCATAGTCCGGCACGATCTGGTCCGCCCCGTTGCGCGTGACATTGTTGATAGGTACGTAATGTCGCGTCTGATCGTGGAAGCTTGCTAGCCTCCTACCACTGCCCCGGTACGCGCGCATGTGCCAGTAAGAGCTCCGGCATCGACGTAGTGCAGATTAGCCCTCCCCACTAGGGACAACTGTCATGGATGTGGTTGCATCTGCCCGCTGGCGGGCCTTGCAGCTCTGGACAAGGATACCCTCCCCGGTAGAGCTGGCCATGCTATTCACCGTGGTCCGTCAGAAATCTTGTCGTTATTCCAGTGCCAGTGGTTCCTCGATGCGTCCGCACCCATACGACTCGACCCTGGTACCGTACACAATCACCGCTCCAGGGGTTTTGGCGAAAGAAAAGGTCGAGAGGGGTGTTAACGGCCATGCATCGATACGTTGACACGTGCTCCCACTTGGGTAGAATTCTAGAATGCAGAGCCTAGGGAGTGAATGGTCAGGGTCGCTATCACGTCAATGTGGCATCTGCAACCGAGAATATACCTGGATTTTGAGATAGAAGTGTTCCCACACCATCTGTGTTAGTTGGTTGAGACTGGAAGCTCAAATTCTTAATCTTGGCAACGCCGCAATTGAGGGCAAATAGCGTCCATCATGGAAATGTGCAGCCACGGGTAGCACAGGGGCTTTCCGCCATTCCGTGCACGCGATTATGCAAGGCCATGCGTGGCGTGGCGCCGCTTGGCTTGGCTCTCGAGTGGATGCGAGTTGAGGTTATTCAACTGTAAGCTGGTGTGTCGACGGCTAATGCTGCTGTGTTTATAAGATTGGTTGAACAGATGATGTTTTGAAGTCTCCTACCTTAGGTAGGTACCTAGTGCCACAACTTAGCTAATGTAACTGCCTGAAGGTAAAGGTACCTACCTAGGGTTGCTCTTTCCGGCGAGGAGGCTTCGGTCAAACAGTCCTTCCGTACCTTACTATTTCTTGATTGTTTCTATTAACACCCACCAGATGGAAGGATCTCTCAGGGGTTTGTCTCGTCAAGCAAAGCAAATCTCATCAATTCCAACACAGTACCTATCTACAGTTTTATTTTAATCTTCCAGTCCATTCCATGTATCAGCCTGGCACTCACACGAGAAAGTCTCGCTCAATTTTGTGAGCTCCCTCTCCCTCACCTCGGGGGTGTGCGCAACAAACTGTCTTGCGTTTTCCTACTGCAGCCCTGCCCTGGGCTTTTGACGCCTGTTTCTAACCATCCATCCATCAACATCCATTTTGGCAAGCCCAACTGCAATGCCATGTCATCTCCTCCATCTTGAAGGAGAACTGGCCGAAATTTGCTGTTGATGCTTATTGGTCTGCATTGATTCTGTGTGCAAATGATGCACTCCCGCATTCGAGGCCTCCAAAACTTTTGCACCTCTGCAGTTTGCACCTTGGCTGATCAGCAAAAGGAAACATATGGCACCCTGGTCTCAGCTAATTACACCCAAAAGCTCGCAACGCAATGAACCGCTCGAGGAACCCAAAACCTTGCAAGAACTAGCCAGGGTCAGCTACAGAAGGCCAGGTGCCAACACCACCCAAAACCACGGACACGGGGCGCTACGTAGTACGACGATCTTCTGTTTCCCTGTCCCGTCTCAGCTCTCCCACGTTGCTCCAACGTAATATACGGATACCTGGCATGACATAGCGGCACACTCGTGTTTGAGGGCCCGTTGTCGTCTCTTTTCTCTTTTCCTCTGCAAGTCACACGCTTGTTGCTTTTTGGGCTTCCCTAAGGCGGCTTACCGTGTCTACGTTAGCCAAGGTTCTCTTTCTTTCAACTTACCTGCAGTAGATCCACGATCCACTTCGCGCCTCAACTAACCTAGTCGCCCACCACGACTGAAAGCCCTTGCACTCCCGTCTTTACTCGACGACCGGTGCGTTTGCTGGCATCTGCATCTGCACCTGCATCTACAACACGATCGAGAACCAAGTGTGCTAGATACGTACGTGCTGTATGACGCTTGGGCAGAGACGGGCCGCCCTTGATCTTGCGCGGGATCGATGCAGTGATATGATCGGGATACAACAACCGTGCCCAAGGCTACTGGCTCTACCATGGCAATTCCCGTTGACCGCTCTAGTTCTCTAGGGCTCCGGATCCTTGGATACTAGCCCGCCAGCCAACCTCGGAACTAGACTGATGGGCGGTGTCGAGCTCAGTTTAGCTTTGGAATGCTGTCAGACATCCATCCTTGAGCTCTTTCAACTCAGGTCCGATTCTTTTGCAACCTTGGTGGCCATGCGCACTTCTATCATAGTTCCAGCGCCTTGGAGCTTCAGAATGAATCTTGTCATAAAACTTGAGAACCTTTGCATTGCATCTCGTATTGCATATTACAAGCGGGAGGCAAGGCCATGAGCAAATCCGGCTTGAGATCTGCTTTAGAAGCACACCGACAAGGTAAACGCAGAAGAAGAAAAATTGTCATGACGGCAAAGCTACCGGTAGCTCCCCGTCCTTTAGAACCCCAGTCTTCTAAGCCTTGCTGTGGACTTGGCGCTGCGGAGACTCAGCAAGGGCACCTCAGTGACCCGGTACGTACACGCTTCTGCGCTTGTCTTCAAGACCCCTGGTCAAAACGTTCCCCGGCACTACTATGCAGTACCATTCATCTCATCACTTTTGAGAGAGAGCTTGTTCGTTGTTGGGCCCTAGCTCTGACCCCAGCCTAGTCTCAGAAGCTAACCACGGCTTCTTTCGCTAAGGTGTTCACCATGGCCATTGCGGGACTTCTACTTTGGATGGGAGCCAGCTCAAGGCTTGCATGGTTCTCGTACCAGAGCAAATAAAGAATACCACACAGTGTGGCTCTGGGTTCCGGTAACCCCATATCCTCTCTTCTCAGAGCTGTTTTCTCCTGTTGGTGGTGCCGACCAGACAACTTACATCACTGGGTTGTCCCTGTGCCTGACGCATCTCTGCTCTCCTTCGACCTCTTTTCTCCCTTTCTACTCTGTCAAAGCTTTTGTCAAACAAAGTCTTACGGTCCAAGGCTGCGCAGCTCGCTATCAGCCTTCTCGTTGCGTCGATAAGACTTGTTCTTCTGCCGTTAAACCCGCCAATTTTCAGTGGTGTTTGTTACATCTCTCACACTTCATCTCACCCCTACAAGGTCATTTCCAAAACAAGTGACGTGGGTTACGAAATACAGCACAACCAATAATTGGAATTGCGAGGCGAGAGGATCGCTTCAGAACGTGACTAGATAGCCACGCATCCTCAGCCATTCAGAACGGGCGAGTCTCTTCAAAGTGTATGATTTGCTGATTTGCTGGTTTGCCTGCGCGCCGATATATCCCTGCCCACAGTCCTGACTTTTCTTGCAACCATACTTGCATCGTTCGTTTGGATCAACGACCTGCTAGCTAAGCTAGGTTGTCCCGGGTTTCGCGTATCATATCCATCGTGGCGGTCTTTGCCGAGACGCTTCTGTGTGTTGATCGTAAACCGGTCGACGTACTGCTTTGCTATTCATCGGACTCGATAAGACAGCGCTGCACCCCCAGTTCCTACATTCTGGTTCGAGAAACCCAAGTCTGTCGCGTACAGGAGAGAGGACGAGTGCTTCTAACCCAGTCGTCACAATTACTTGCCCTTCCCTGAAACTCTCAAGAAGAGAGTCAACGGCAGCTATTCTTCTCAATAGGACTGTTTGGGCTTTCAGTCCCATCTAGTCCATTCAAGCAACATAACCAATCTGGCTATTCAGTCGACAAGCCTGTGGTCGCAGGCGCAACCGCCCCAGAGCAGGCCTGGTTCTGCCACAACAGACTCGACAGGTGCAAGTCCAAACTCTCCGCGAACACCATCGACTCCTACTTGGCATTCGCAAGACCTGTCCCTACCAAAGCCGAGTGTTAGCCAGGACAACAAGCTACCATCCTTAGCTGGAGCCGGAGAGGGTCAATGTGCCGGCCCTCGCGGCCAGGTGTGCACTGGCGGTCTGGTCTCAATGTCGCATACTGGACATGTGTCTCGCCATGTTCCACGCCGCTCTTCGAGGTCGCCGTTAAGAGATGACCAAGTCTCGCCCTCCTCGATTCGGCACGGACAGCTCGGTGAACGTGATTCGCGTCTTGACGTGAGTAATGTCCCGTACACAAATGGTGAGGACAAAATGCAACAGGTTCCTCAGAAGACTCTTGGTGTTCATAATATCCTCAACCCTCTGGAGCCGCGGTTACAGGCATCTGGAGCAGGCGGACCCCTTCCTCTAACCGCCCACCGTCCTGATGTCACGATACCTGGGCCTTTTTCGGGGGCGCGACCGTTCCCGGCTGGCCAGCCTGCGTCGATTTCTCTTCCAGGTACACCGATTGGACCGATGACACCTCTTGGGGGTCCTTCGTCGGAACGCGGCTCTCCAACAACAGCGTTTCCTTTTCCTGCCGTAAACGATGCGAGACCGAAAGCCAGCCCAACACAACATCCCCGAGCGATCAGTATCAGCCATGGTCCGCTGTCCCGTGATCTGGATGCTCGTCAACACTCATCCTTACTCGGGGTTTCGCCTGCGAAGCGACCGTTTGAAGACGTGACCCCAGAGGAGACCAGGACTCAGTATCCTAACCTGCACCCTCTGTCTGGAATACCCACTGGTCCCCCTTCAACAATGTCGGATCCAGGTAGGTCACTCTCCCAGGTGTCAATGACTCCTCCGGGAACGCAAGCCCCTCTCTCAGCTTTACCGCCAAACAACGCGTCAGGTCGCCCGCAGCCACCTCCAATTCATCCGCAAACAACTTATCCCTCTAGCATGCAGGCTGGTCGACCGTTTCCCAGCCCTGGTCCGAGTGAATCTGCTTCTCCATGGTCGGAAACAATACGAAGGCAGGGTATGGGAGGCTCCCTCTTTGGCGTTGAGGGACAGCACGCTTTCATGACACTTCCGGGAAGCGACACACCTATACCCGTTCATATGGACTTCTCCCAGGCGTCGAAGAAAGCAGATGAAAAGAGGCAACGGAACGCCGTGGCTTCTACGAGGCACCGAAGGAAGAAGAAGATCATGCAGGAGGAAAACTCTAAACAGTTACAAGAGCTTCGGGAGGAAAGGCGAGTGATGGAAATTAGGATCGAGGAGTTAACACAACAACGGGACTTCTACCGTGACGACCGGAATCGTCTACGAGACATTGTTGCACAAACACCCTCGATCAGTGGTCTCGCTGTTGGACCCCCTAGTCCCACTTTTTCAACGAGCAACTCGTATGCAGACACTGGATCCATGGCATCAGGACCACCTGGGTCCATGGGCTACGGTGGTGACTCGTTATCGAGCGAACGACCGACTCAACGCCGCCGAACCGATGACCATCCCGAGTATTCGCTACCTCCTTATGGGTCTCCGGCGAGCGGGCACCCGAGCGCATCTCCTAGCGGGCTGCCCCCGATGCCAATCCCAGGTTACGGCGCACCATCACGACCATCGTCTGCTGCGTCCTCGGCAAACAGCGAGAGGCTGCCGCCATTGAGAGTGATGGAAGGTCGTCCCCCTGGCCCAGCTCCTGGGTCTGGTCAGGTGCAAGAGCAGGATCCGCGCACCGGTCAATGGGTTGCAGTTCAGCCCCGAGTAACAGAAACTGGCTGGGCAACTAGGGATGCCCATCGCAGACCTTGATTGTATGGGAAAGTGGTTTCGGAGTTTTCGTATTGAAGTCAACGAAAACGTGTGGCTGCGTGCTGTACTTTGCGGCAATCATAATATCCCTCTACTATATAATATTGGAGTAGTTCAGGCTTTCGATCAGGATTAGGCAACTAGTGGGTGAGACTTTTGGAAGACGCATCTGTTGGGCAACCGACGAATCTTTTTATTGCTATCTTTTAATGTGTCCCTGGTTTTTTTTTCTTTCATTCTGTTTGAACATGTTCTGTTGCATGCGCAGGCTGCTCTGTATTGTAACGGGTGGATGGTGAAAGCGTATTTGTTTTCTTTTTCTCGTCTCGAAACGTATACTCTGAGGCCTTGGACGAGCCCAGACTACTACAGCAGCTATCAGTCTGAGATTTTTACGTCTTTTCTGCTCTTTTCCTTGTCATCTTATATTACCCAGCCGAGACTGGGTCTGATGAATACTGATGCCAGGGCCGAGGTGCAGGAGACTTTTACTCAACAGCACGTTGCCATTTGAGGCAATGGTACATAGTAAAGATGAAGAACAGGTGGCTACGTTGTATGAAATTTCAGCGTTGTTAGAAGCAAGAGGCAAGGAGATAAACTTTGGATTATAGTTGTTTTTGTATTTATTGGTATCAGAATGGACTTGTGATATAGTATTATGCCTACTGTTCAGCAGGGAGTCGTTTAGGGAAAAGAGGTTTCTTGGTCCTTTGGTTTTCATTCATTCTGTGGGAAACTGTTTTCGGGAGCGTTACCTGATACCCTGGTTCTTGCTACTGATGAATAAGAAGCATTTGGCTCTTTTACACATAATATTGAAGTGAGTGCGCAATTATGGCGAGGGTTGAAGAATAAGGCATGGATGTTAGAAACTGCTTGTTGTCTCGAGAGGAGTATCATGCAGGAGATGACTTCCAGAACGGATTGTCCACTTCCGTGGATCGAGATTTGTGGGGATGCAGAAGCAACGAGGGAAGTGACCATGTATGCAAGTAAGCAAGCAAGCAGGGCGAGGCTCGTCTATCTATGTAAGTGATGAGTCGCGTGGAGAGAGAGCACTAGGCACGTCAAAGGCAATCCTTTGTCATGGCTGCTTATACTAGATACCTGCTATGCACATATATAAGTGACGTGTCTGAAACACTCGGGCTTTTCTCCCCTTAGTTCTCTTGTCTCGTTCATCGCTGTGGGAAGAGATAGCTCATGCAGATGAATGGCGTTGGGTGACCTGTCTTGCATGCATCAAGCTCAGCGGCAGTTAGACCAACGGGAATTAGCCCAGACGCAGGGGTGACTTGTGTACGTATAACATACATATGCATATGCTTTATATAAGTAGTTTTGTATACATATGCATGCTTTCTCATCTTGTCTTGTTTTGTCTTGTCTCGTCTTGTGTTACGAGGGAGGAGGGTGTACGTATAGGTGATTGTTGTCACATCCTCCAATCTCTTTAACCGGGGGTGAAACAAGGATATGACATTTGATAAATGAATGCAGTACGTACCTTCAGAGTTGAGCGGCTAGCGGCTAAGGTCTGGGTTTCCTGTTTTGAAGACTTAATTTCAATGTAATATAAGGTCGTTTATAAAGTGAGATTAGAGCAACCCAGTGGGCATAATATGGCTATTTTCTTTAGTACGATTAGGCGTCGTGCACAAAATCAGATAAGATAATAGGTAATTTTTGAATCAGAGTTCTCACCTGCATCGGGCATTTTAAAATTAAATGGATGCTTTCTGTGACTCATCTGTGACTCAATGAACTTTATATGGGGCAATATAAGCTCAACGCACAGCATTCTCATGCACACACCAACTTTTGCTCATAGCATAGTCAAGCAAAGCAAAAAAAACACCAACTACCTAGCAACGCATAGTCTGAATGCTACGGCAGATACAATGCAGTCAGCCAACAACCCCATCTCCCACCACACCAGCCACACCATGGGCGAAGGTGCCGCTAGTAGCAACGGCGGCGACAATAGCAGCGGAGCGCATTGCGTGGATCACCATACGAGCCACACAATCGGCGCCACCACCAGCAACTCGGTGGCCCATGGGGGAGATGGGGTTGTTCAAGCCTCGGATGGAGAGGTTGGAGAGAATGGTAAGGACTTGAATCTCGTTCTTGTACCTTGGCTAACTAGAATCCGCAGGACACGATCAAGGTCGTGGCTTGGAAGCCTCCGTAACGAGTCTCGGTGAAAACGGCTTAAACCCGACTACTACAACCAACAATGATGAATCAGACGATTCTAGCTCTCTCGCAGACAGTTCAGGCTCCCTTAGTGATGGACTCAGCTTTGCAGCAACATCGGTACACTCCATTGGTAACCTGGCCAACTTTAGCATCATTGACTCGACTTTGCGCGAGGGCGAGCAGTTTGCCACGGCCTACTTCGACACCGAGACCAAGATCAAGATTGCCCAGGCTCTAGATGACATTGGGGTTGAATATGTGAGTCTGCCGGACGACGAGGCGTCGATATCTCAACTGACACTTGGGCCAGATCGAAGTGACTTCGCCCGCCTCGTCTGAACGGTCCAGGTTGGACTGCCAGGCGATCTGCAAGCTGGGTCTCAAGGCCAAGGTTTTGTGCCACATTCGATGCAACATGGACGATGCCAGAATTGCCGTTGAGACAGGTGTCGATGGAATGTAAGTCAATCTATCTCCGATGTGATTCAACCGGCCAACCAACACTCCATCACAGCAACATGTGCATCGGCACTTCTACTCAGCTCATGAAGCATTCCCACGGAAAGGATCTGGACTGGATCGCTGCCAAGGCCAAGGAGGTCATCGAATTCACCCAAGCCCACGGCCTCGAGGTCCGTTTCTCGGGCGAAGACTCGTTCCGCTCCGACTTCAACGAGATTCTGAAGCTCTACTCGCTCATGGACCGTCTCGGCGCACATCGCGTAGGAATTGCCGACACCGTCGGGGGCGCGAGCTCCCGTGAGGTCTTTGACAAGATCTACACGCTCAGGCAGATGGTCGGATGCGACATCGAGACGCATTTCCACGACGACACTGGATGTGCTGTCGCCAACGCCTACACTGCGCTCGAGGCTGGGGCTACTCACATTGACACGACGGTTTTGGGTATTGGAGAGAGGAACGGGATTACATCTCTCTCCAAGCTCCTGCGATGCATGCTTCAGATGAAGCACGAGTACGTTCTGACCAAGTACAATCTCGAAAAGCTTCCTGCTCTTGAACAGCTGGTGGCCGAAGTTGTGGGTGTACAGATCCCCTGGAACAACCCTTCCCTTTCGGCATTCCTCTGAATTCGCTAAATTGGATGACGGCCTTGCAAGCCTAGTAGCGAACAACTGAACTTATTCTACTAGAGGATATGAAATTTAGGGTGAGGAGAGTATCTAGTAGTATTAGGCATAGTGCTCCAGTTAGATGCTCTTCGTTTATTCACTAAAAGTTTAAAGACTCATGCCGATTTATTGCGTTCACTCCAGTGTCTCATAGTCTGTAACAGTAACTTAGCAACTCAGGTTAGAACAGCGACGACTCGCAATAGTAGGCCAGGAAGGAAAGTATGTGGGTCGGTGTCTGTAAAGGGTCTGAATGTATAGTGTTTTGCCATATTATGTGCATGAGTTGGGGGTGATTTGCATCTGTTCAAACATGGGTTCTTATTAGCTTCTCTGGTTGAAATCTACAATTGGGCAGCCATATTCAAATAAGCTTGATGCCCAATCCTGACTAATTCGGGGCTGATTTTTTTCAAAAATGGGTAAATCGTGAGTATGCTCGAGGTTGATGAGTAACTAAACTTTTGCTATGTGATTTTTATATCGTGTTGCCCGCATTTATCCCCACATTCTAATTGTACCATCCCGCGCTGTTGGATCAGATACGGAGCATTCCGCAATGCAATGTTGGTAATCTATCGTCTGAAACTCCATCTGTATCCCCTTGTCTTTTCAGGCATCATCATCCTGTCAATGCCTTACAGGAAGACTCGCACTGTACATCTGATGAGCTCTCTTTGTAAAGGGGTAGGGCAGGCATTTGATACATGAACAGCTCCCGTATGAGACTGCATGCATGCAAAGCTTGTTTCTTACTTCTTTGCTTTGTAATCTGCAGTCTTTGGTTGGCACATCATATTTATGCACAAGACTCAGCCTTTCTTATGCTGTTGTTTGCCTCTAGAGACGTTACGTCCAAACCCATGCCTTCAGCTTGCCAGGGGCTGACGATCGGTAGTGGCATGACGTTCCATTATGCCTAACGCTGTATGATTTTGGATCACGTCTACAACCTCTGGATGTCAAGCCCGCTCCACTGTCTCTTTCTACAGTACAGTACCAGGTTTGACATGCATGAACGTTGGTCATCCGTTGTCTGTGCTTTGGGGTCAACTTTGTTGGATAGTTTTCAACGGTTATCTTCTCATGCAGAATTAAACAAGTTCAGTATAGAGACTTCAGGGCAATGAGGTCTAGATATTCTAAGTATTTCACATCCGAGCTGTTTGCTGTGGTCTAACAGGCCAGCTCCTCAGTTGTTGTGGCACTTTGCTAAACTGCGTCTTCGCGATTGACCTAAAGAACCGGTCACGGGTCTATCATGCCATGCGTATCATGGATTGAGAGTTAACTTCGAAGTGCCTAGCCAAATTAGCCCATGATGACGTCCCAGCAGTTTCATGACCCTTGCAGAGAGGCCTTAGATACAACGCTGAGGCGAAAGCACGGCTACTTCACAGAGTTTGTTACAAACTCGCAACTCTTCCTCCAAGCCATTCAAATTGAGCTTGAAGCTCATTAAGCAAACAAATAAGATGGATCTACCCAGCTCATACGTCCATGAAATTCAAAATTTGTCTTTAGGTAGTTATCAGTAACAGCGACACTCAAGAGCGAATGATAATTGACTTTCTATCCACACCTATTCCAGGCCTCAATATCAACACAAAGTTCTTTCTTGAGTAGTAGAATTCATTGTTTTCTCGAGAGGGAATCAGATATTTTCAAATGGCCTGATGCGACCTGATGCCAGAGGTGTAAGTCAAGCCACACCTAGGGTCGTCGCCTGCCACCTGTGGCTGGAGCCTTCCTTGGCCAACCAGCGAGCTCCAAGCTCGACATCTGGCCTCGAGCATCACTCAACACCAAACACCAAACGCCCCGCGATCATCATCACATCAAACCCAGGCCGAGCGCATTACGATATTGGCTCCGTTTCGACTGTATCCTTGAACAGAACATATCGTCAATCGAACCAAAAGAGGCTTTGCCTCGTCGCCATCCATCATGGCCCCGCCCTTCCCACGCTCGAGCATCGAACTCGACTATCCCCTTTATGCCGTCGATTTTGACCCCGAAGATTCGACTCGAGTCGTCGTAGGTGGTGGAGGTGGTGCTGGTCGATCTGGTGTCGGAAACAAGATTGTTAGTTGGCTCTTGCGATACTCTATACGTAGTAGTGGACTGACTGGAGGCGCAGACTGTTCTCGAGACAGGCTCAAAGCAGGAGCTTCGCACCGCTGGAGAGATCAACCTTTCTCGTGATGAAGACAGTGTCATGTCCTTGGCAGTTGGTCCTCACAAAGGAAAGACGACATACCTATACGCCGGCGTGAACTCCAGCCCTGACAGCATCGCAAAGGGCAAGAATGAGCATCTTCGAATCTTAAGTGTCGATCAGTCCAGGTCGCGCGCGTCTGCTGGAACCAAGACGCCCGACGCCAATATCACAGAGGTGTCGCGTACCGCTCTATTCCAGAACCCAGATATCGACACATACCAGCGACTACTGCGCATCGCGGGAACGACCGGTGCTGTAGCTACAGCGATGGGCAAGGAACCCCAACTGGCTATTTTCGAGGCTTCGGGCACCGCTGCCAAGCTGCGCGGCATTCTGGAGCTGCCAAAAGAAGCCGAGGATCTGGATATTGTGCAGACTGGAGAGAACGAATACCAGGTCGCCTATTGCTTCAAGTACGAACTTTATCTCGTCAACATTAGCGGCAAGGAGACGAGCGAACCGCAGTTAGTCTACACGATGCCTGACGATCATGGCGAGCGACCCGTTTTCCGGGCGATCCGATACATGAGCCCCAAGTTCCTTGTCGCTGCATCCAATCTCCCTAAGCGAAGCGGAGTCGTGGTGCAGGCATATAGATTGCCTAAGCCAGGCCAGCAAGATGCACGACTGTCTATCAACGCCCGGATACCAAGAAAGATCTCTGCAACTGCTCTGGCTGTGGCTAACTTATCGCCTTCGGCTTCACCCACAGCTTCGCTCGGCGATACGCAATTTATCATCGCAATTGCTGGCCATGATTCGTCGATAACTCTCTACACGCTTGATCATACAACCGGCGGTACTGTCGAGCTGTTGTCTAAACTATGGCATATGTGTACACTCAAAGAGGTTCACGGAACCGACAATATCACTGGCGTGGCTTTCTCACGTTTCGTGACCCCAAAGACCAACATCCGTCAGCAGTACATCAAGCTTGCTAGCACTTCTCTTCAAAAGACTGTTGCTGTTCACAGCATCCCTCTGAAGAAGCACATTGACAAGTCCCCACGCAACAAGAAGGGGCCTCCTCGTCCTGTTCGCTACGTTACAGCCATGAAGTCGCGCGGCATCTCCTCTCGCCCTCTGGCCATCACCATGGCTGTCTTCGTACTCATCATCGCCCTTGTTGGACAGACTATTCTGGAGCTAAATGGTGGAAGCCGTCCAATTCTTCAAGCCCATAAGGTTTTCCCCTCTTGGCACGGTACTCTGCGTACTCCCAAGCATCCCCCCGCTGCATTGCTTAACGACGAGTTTCTTGCTAAGCTCGCTGGCCGGGACGTTGCCAAGACTGCAACCGGTGAAACGCTTGTGGTATATGAGGGTGACGCGGCCCCTGCAACAGCCGGTGACGAGGATGCTCAGGTTCCAGAGCTCAAGCTTGACGTCCATGAGCCATCAGTTCATGGGCCCGGCAAGACTTGGGACGAGTTGGGTGAGGAACAAAAGAAGGCATGGAAGGCTCGCCTTAAGGAGGCTGGAGCTTGGACGCAAGGCATGGGCGAGAGCGTGTTCAAGGGTATTCTCTTTGGCGAAATTGCTGGTGCTGTTGGCCGGGCCGTTGCTGGCTAGGCCTATTGTTCTGTAACAAATACCATTGGGCCTCTGACTGCCCAGCGAGCCCTGTATTGTATTATTACACCATGTTGTTTTACGTCTTGTAGATGATGCCAGGGAGTCTTTTTTACGGGGTCTGTTTAGGGGAGCATATCGAGCACATAACGTCTATAGTAATTAAGCAACAAACGTCTCTGAACATTTTAATTAATTCTTCAAGCTTCGAAGATGGAGTTTTATTGCAGAAGCTGTGATAGTACATGATGCTACAAGTTCATGTCTTCCAACTTGGTAACTTGGGAGATGTTACTGGTGATCACTTATGGAGAATCAGGGTACAGCTCCTACGACAAGGCTTGACGCTGATCCTAGGGCAAACATAGACTTGGGACAATGCCGCAAGTACAAACACAAACATACTCCGTTGAGTTTGTAAGTCCAGGTACACACGGATATGGTTTCCATGATGCAGCACCCAGACTCCGTTTTCCCCCTACAAAGACCCGGTATGTCAGGACAGAAAGTGGCCGTAATCTAATAAGGAGTAACCATGTATAGATGAGACGCTTGTGGCAATGAGAAAGATCGGTAGTTGAGTTGTCAGGCTCGTATAAACCGAGCATGTCGTCATGCTCAAGTTTAAGTAACGGTGGCTAAGAACAGATGTCGTCTTGTACAATTCTAGGTCTAAAGGAGAATTCCTGAGCAGCCTGCTACGCCTGATTTGAGATCTTGTAGTTTAATTGCGATAATGAAAGCGTAGATGTCTTTGTTTAGGTATTATCATGTCCTATTGGAGTTGATGTGTGACTTCTCTCATCCCTTGTTCTTTCACCATCGTTCGTATCACCCGTCCTTTCTGTTCCCTATAAACAACCTCCATTTTTGTTTTATTTAACATCAAACTAGAAGCTGGTGTTGATTTGATTAACCATTTCTTCATTTTATTCTATGAGTGGCAGTCCACCATTATTCATATCCCGAGCCATCACTTACGCTTGAGGACCTCTCTAATCTCGATATTTTACTCGAAGTCTCTTGTATAGAACTCTCTTGATGAGAAAAACATTATTTCGCAAATACTAGTTCACGCATCCCCTATATCACTAGCCGTTTAATATGTCTGATATAGCTTTGTGACACCTCTTGGGCTGTTGTGAGCTGACTGACAAAAGATATCTTTTGAGCGGATATACTTTATAACGCCTCCAGATTGACCATACCGATCACGAATCATCTATTACTTGGAACATATGATGTCCGTTGTCCTATAGCTTTCCCTGTAGATCGTTTAGGTATTACATCGCTTGGCTAGAGCGGTCTTGTACCGTCCAGCAGCACCATCACGATAAAATCGAACTCGCCTTCATCACTGACTCAGAGCAAATGCGTGTTGAAAGGACATTTTTCGCGTTTTCTGACGGGTGTCTTATTCTAAAAGGCTGTTCTTGCCAGAAGAGGATGGATCCTACGATAGAAGCCCGACAACATGCACTGCACGGTCTCGATGGAAAACTTCAATAATTTCTTGTACTGGGTGTGGTTTTTGGTCATTGAGCTCACTCAACATATAATCTTCAAAAGATTCATTGGTTCAACTAATGGCACAGCTTGAGCGTCAAAATTGATCAGCATAGAAAGAGCAAGAGGCTATCACTTCGACGAAGCTATAGCGTCACAGGCCATGAGCTCTCAAAGCGTATCTATCACCCCCTGTATAAAGGAATGAGTAGGTAAACGTCCGGGCGTGCTTCCATAGTCTTAGGCTATTGGCTATCAAGGTTACCAAAGTCGATGGGCTACCACGTTCCAGTCAACGACGATCTCTCTCGTAGTTTCATTGAGTTTTGCTCGTAGCTCAGGTTCGTCAAGCGTCATTATAGCAACACTTTAAACACGGAAAGTTTGCGCCGCAATCAGATCTAGCCCAGGAACTGGCCTGCTTGACGCCGTTCGGAACGGCCAGGCCGATCGTAAGGTCGCAGAGGCAAGCCCTCAACGTCCGCCTGGCGAAGTCTGCTTCACTAGCCTGGCTTCACATGGATGTCAAGGCCATCACTACCGTCTTATGGACAACTTGGGCTACCTACAGGAGCGGTGATTGGTAGACGTTCAGAGATGGCTTTGAATTGGTGAGGATGATGAGACCAAAGTTTGAACCAAAACCTGTGGCGTCCCCGGATTAGGTCGAGTCTTCAAAGACCAACTGCTCTAGTGATGTAAGGATTCAGCTTATTGTGTTTGTTTCATGCATATAAGCCAGCAAGTTGTAAAGTAACCTTTGATGAATCGACGCTGCAGTCAGACTTGTCACTGTTGACGGTTGCGCAGGCTCAGAGGCTTGGCCGATTTCGCCAATAGATCACGATAGAGGCTTAAAGAATGACGCTGACTAAGTGTCAACTCTCGTATACTGCGAGATCAAAGCGGTGGCTATTACACGATGGAACGTGCTTTTGAGAGGAGTACCTATCCCCGTGCCAAAGCATCTTTAATCTCATCCATGTTTAGCAGGGTCTGGGGATAGAAACAGACTTTACTCGGAAGTTGTTCTCCGTATCTTGGTGAGGAGGATAATGAAATGGGTTATCAAAGTGAGAGAGGATGGAAGTTGAATCGTCAGCGACCACGCAAGCAAGCAAGAAGCACTATTACATTAAACAAGCGTCTGAAACGAACAGCGCTCAATTTTGTGGCAGAGACATTTTGGGAAGCACCCCTTTCAGAAATGTTTGAAGTTTTTCCCTCGTTCCCATGGGTTTAGAAGCAAGCATCAATGAGATTGACAGATATGGGGAACATGTTGATGAACACCCTGGCACTACAGGGTCGATCCTTGTTGGAGAACTGACCTCATTTCTTGGCATCCACCGCCAACGGCGAGATAGCAGCAGCAGAGAGGAGAAGGTGTTTCTTATGGCTCTTTGCTTGTCTTTGTTTTATGCCATTCCTCTCTTTTTCTTGTTCTGCGGTTCAACGGTGCTTGAATCATGTCTATGCGGTTGCATGCACGTACACGTACAGTAACAAGATGCAGCTCGACGAGAAAGGAAAAAGAATAGCAGACCCTGGGCTTGGACTTGGGCTTGGGCTTGCCCCTGTCGGTGGCGAGGTTTTGGCATTCTATCCACATTCCACAGGCTCCCGGCTAGCTGGGTCGATCTTTTGACGTGCAATTAATTGTATATTGCAATATGGGAGCTGTAGGTATCAGTGAGTGATGTCCCCTTTTCTCGGGGTTTTATTGTATGTCCTTGATATGATTAGGGTCCCTTGTCTTGTGCTTTCTATACTCACTCTCTGCTCTAGAGACTGTCAATCTCAAAGACAGTAACGGTTGGGCTGACGTGATAAGCTCGGCATTGAATGAGTATCCCCAGCTCAATATCACTCCTGAAGTCCTAAAGACCACCGTTTTGTGACATGAGGCCTATTTTTGGTGGACCAATGGTTCAGACATTCATCAACGTGTCGCGGAGGAATATGTCTTTTGGGTAAGTCATCGAGAGCGAGCAATATTTGGAGACGATAGTCCCTGGCGCCAAACGGGATCGTCCCCGTCTGGGCAGGACAGGGCTTGGACAGGTCCCATAAGCTAATCCTAATCCGCTTACAAGAGAAACTGGGGGGACGTTTCTAAGAGTGAGAGAGTTGGGCTATTTACTGAGAACTTTGAGAATCGCTTCCGTCTTTTCTCTTCGTGGCCGTTTACAACGCGCATTTCATTTTCGTAACGAGGCTCAAGCGAAGAAAACGCGTGTACGGGAACCTGAGTCAATGTCAAAGCGCGCACGATACGGTTTGGGTCTTGGACAGCTGCAGGGGCACGGCAAGCCAAGACGAGACGAGAGAAGGAGGGCGCAGAAAGGGTTCTTTTTAAGCATCAAAGGGCTGTGGTGAGACATTGCGTAAGCCAGGCACCAGCATGTACTATATCCAAGGCAGTGAGTGCAGTAGAGTGGTGACAGCGAGTACTCAACTTGTTAGGCAGACAACAAGTGGTATTATAGGTAACAACATTATCCAAAGCCTTTTCAAGTCGTGTTTCTCGTCAAGGCCGTAATACCTATTCATATTCATGTGCCCCATTTAAGAACATGGTGGTGGGCCAGATCTCACCAGCCACACTTTGGATGATCCCAGCGAGCGGGAGCTAAGCAGATCGTCGTCTGGGCGAGGCGAAAGGGAAAAGAAAAGAAAGAAAAGAAAAGAGGGAGCCCGGCCTAAAACCAAGGCTTTGAGGTTTGCGTTACTCTGAAAGCCACGCAATTATTAGGCATCAGCTTAAAGAAGAAATGGGTGAGCTAGAAAATTCTCAAAGAACTGGGCATCTTGAAATGTGGCAGCCAGTGTATCGAGTTTAACAAGCCTGACATGGGGCTTGTGCCATGAGTCAAGGCCACGAGTTGGAGGTCACCTGTTGTCTACATGTTTGCCAATGAACGTTTGTAGTCTCAATAGAGAACAGACTATTCTGGGAAACGTTTATGAGTTGCCAGAGGCTGAGGCTTGGTTATATGTTTGATAGAGCATTTGTGAGATGCAGGGTAGATGGATGCATTTGACTCCGGTACCTTGCATTCCCTTTTCGTGATCCTACTCAACTGCCATGCGTTTACTGACTGGCTCTCATTGGCTGTGTGCTCACGAAGTCGGAGGCCTGCAGTTGTGGTTCGACAGAGCATGTGTGTCTCAGAGATGCAGCAGCGGGGACTATCTTGGGGTAAATTATCAGTTAGCGCCAAGTCACAGTAGGAAATGGCTTGCGAACAGGAGAAGAAGATGAAAAAAGCAAAGAGAGGAGCGATCAACATTGCAGATGTCCATGTAACGGAAACATACTTGTATTGCAGTTTGATCGTCAAATCTAACAGTACGAGCCCAAATGCTTGGACACCAGCCACCGGACAACGGCTGGGATCGTAGCGGGACGATCGAGAATCCAATTCCAGTCCCATAGGCCTGGGTCTCGAGTGATCTCAGGGTCCGGGCTCTTTGCTAGGTGCTAGGTCGCTATTTAGAATTTAACGCTACCAGAGGAATCCCCTTGGACGATGGTCAGCAAGGGGGGGGAGTAATGGCACCTAACTGTTTATGAAACGCTGTTTTGGGTTGATCACTACAAAACTGTAGACATCGACGCGATTCAGTTGCACGTTGCTGATGATGCCTCGATATCGGATGGGTGTTGCAGTAAAGGAGAGAAACTGGTATATAGATGGTCAGTTGCATTGAAATTTGGACGTGATGAGATCAGTGATCCACAATGGGTTGGCGGTTCATCAAGCATTTTCACAGTTGTTGGCAGCTGATTCGAGATGGTTAAGAATCTTGAGTTGGGGGATTTTGAATATGCAACTTGGTGCTTGTGGTTCTTGAAACTGTAGATTGTTAGCTATACGACAAGCTAAGATGCCACGATAGACAGATATAATCAACAGAAACATATAGTCCTTGACAAAGATAGACAAAACCATATCATACATAGCCGCGATAGCAGGCCGCAGTCAGTCAGTCATCGTGAGAGTGACCTGGCAGAGCGAGGAGGGACCCTCGATGGCCCTGGTTTTCTTCATCTGGCCAATCGACCTGAAGCTAATGCGGTGCAGCATGGGCACTAAGCCTAGCTGGGGACAACAATTACCTTGAAGTGGTGGTGACGGCATTGAGCCAGACCGGGATGTGAAGCCTCGCACCATTTTTGTTTCCCATCCGGAGCTTTTCTCCTTTGAGGTTTGTGCATGGCGGGTAAATATACATTTTATTTTTTCAATGGCAAGAATACAGTAGGATCTCTGTAGTTTTGCAGTTGATAAATCTCCTAGTTCATGGCATTACAAAAGGGCCTGCGCGGTACACATACCGAGCCCCCGAACGCGCCTCAAAAAGGTGTGAGCGGGCTTGTGCAGGGATGAAGCATGATGGAGAACGAGGACCAGCCAGCCTGCGCTCCCTGGTGAGGCGGCCAAAAGAGCGGAAAGTCAAGGGAACGTCTTTTTAGAGGTTCGACTTGAGTTGGTGCCCGGTTTTGGTGTGTGTGACGATGACATCTTGGGCCTCGTGGCATCCAATCTTTTTTACTTGGATACCGTACTCTTACTGCCAGGCAGAATTGAAATTCGAATCATATCGGCGATAGAGAGAGAGAGAGAGAGAGCGAGAGAAAGAAAGAAAGACTCAAAGAATGTTTCGGGATGGAACATGTCTTTTGACGCTTGTCAACCAGGTGGAGTGGGAGATCCCTTGACATGATAGGACCCTGTTACGGTAATATGCGGATACTGCACCCCCGTCGCCGACCTACGACCTTCTTTCTACCCTACCCTGCTCCCGACGATGAGGGTGTCGTTGACTTTACTGCCTTCAATTGAATTCTCAGCCCTCTGCGGCTGCTGGCTCTTGTGTGAAAATAACATATTACAACTCTTTAATTTGAAGAAAAGCAGCCCATTTCTTGAGGGGTGCATGACCCACGAGCAGAGGTCAGTCAGTCAGTCACTCACTCATTGACAGCCCACCACCACTACCACCACTACCACCACCATCACCACCAAGTCCTTCATACTTGCACAGGATCCACCTACTTACCTGGCATTTCATGCTCTCAGACATTCACGCTGCAGCCTGTCAAAAGTGCACTCGGACGAACCATGTCCTCTCACTATATCCGGCTCAGTTGTGAGCCGCTTGGACGTGAATCTCGTGACGGTCGACTTTGCGCAAGACAAAAGGACATATCAGTTTTCCAAAGCAGACAGATTGCTTGATAGAAGCTGAAATAGAAGCCCTTGGCCATGCTGGCACCCGCAAGTACCCAGTACCGTGCCTGGGCGTCCTCTGTTCCCCAACCGGGCTAGGGGAACAGGGGTGAGGGGGGCTTCCAAACGACCAGGTCTCTTTGCTCTGCTGCCCTCTTTCACTCTTCGATTCGATGGGGACTCGGGCCAATGACGGAGATGGACTTTGAGCGTCTGGTACATGTTGCAAGTGTGTCATGTTTTGTTTGTTCGTCGCAGACTCTCTTTGGAAAAGGCCAAGATGCTTCTCTATGCTACATCTACTAAGCCACCCGTTTGATGGGGGAGTTTCGACAGACACCTTATTCTCGACTACCCCACTGATTTGCGCTGCATCCTGGGCGTCAGTCAGATACCTACGCCAGGGCCTGCCAATATAGTACCACAAGCTAGCTAACTAATAAATGACCGAGGAAACAGACGTTGACAGCTCGTGAAATGAGATTATATAGCATGTGAGCCGGGAGCAACGGGGCAAGCAGCATGAACGATACTGTTTTTATTTTATTTTATTTAATTTTTATTATTATTTTTAGCTCTAGTCGGATCTTCAACGCTCATTCTATTTCCCCCAAGGCCGTGCGCTGTTGTGTTAAATCGACGGTTGACACTTTGATGTTCGGTGTCTGTTGTTTCACCTGTCGCCAACCCCAGACGCGAGTGACATCCGTGGGTATAATAAATACAATACAATAGGCCGAATGCAGAGCCAGTCCAGGAGAGAAGACGAAAAAGAGCTGCTACTACCCCATACATAAGGTAACGAGTTAAGTTAAAAAGAGAGATCATTCTAGCTCTAGCGGCCGTCCCACGACGGATAGACGCGCCCATGCGTATGAGGAACTGGTCGCCACCAAAAAACCTACCTGCCACACTGGGCTGAAATCGCATCACTCATTAGATTGACATGGTTGACAATACAACTCTCTGTGTAAGTTAAGCTGGGAATGAGTAAACAAGCTCGCCTAGAGGTTGATCCATATGGCGGTATGGTTACCTACCAGAAGATGCAAGATGGATGCAAGACGGACGGCATGCAAGACGGGAGCAACAACCACCACACCTCACCTCTCAGTCAAGGCTGTGTGAGATTCACCCAAGCCTCAGGGTTCTCGAGAGACAGACGGTCAGGTACTGTACGGTAAAGGATCCATTACAATTCAGGGCTAGCCTGCCTCTTGGCTCAGGCCCAGGCGCCCTGCCGACGCCCGTCCATGCCCCCGTCTGCTTTAGTGCGACTCTGCCTTATCCACCACAAGTTCCTTGGACTTTTTTTCTCGTGCTGTCGACGTGGTGAGCTCTCGATGTGTCTGTCAGGTTGAGGATGAGAATGTGTATGGACTGTTGTTGGCTGCTTGGATAGGTTTTCCAAGTGAGCGAGGATTGTAAGAGGCAGTAAGAGTTAGAGTTTGACAGTTGACACCGGCTAGCTGGCTCTCGACTGCTGCTCGTGCCTGAATTTACACTTTGGGCTGCCCGGATGTTGTACGGTCCCTTGAAAGTGCCCTGTATTGATTGATATTGGATCACTCGCTGATGTCAATATCACCCCCCTCATAAACTCCCTCCTCTCTTTGCTGTCACACCATCTCTGACTTGCTCACTGCTGTTACATACAGCAAAGACAAGAGAGGTGGTTACGCATCACCGTTGCCAGCAGAGTCCATCATCAAGATCAAGATCAACACGGGCGTCATTTGCCCTCTTCTCTTCACCAGGGCTCTCCACCAAACTGCAACTCGGCAGTCGCCCTGACCCTTGGCAGCAACAAGTTGCGCCCACCTAAGCTTTCTCCCAGCCTATTACAATTCAATGTCGAGTGGGAGGGTGTGGCTACCGAGTCAAAGTATCAGGTACCTCAGATAGCTGCTTTGCTTGACCGTGACCAGGGTGGCTCCCGGCGCCGCCAAAATTCCACACCACACATTACCATTACCACCTTGGAACCCCCAACCCAAGGCGCTTGCGACCTTTTCCACCAAAACAACACCAACACCAACACCAACACCGCCCTGGGTTGACGACTTTGCTCCCCTCTCTCCCAGACGCAGACGGTTTGACGACGATCCTGACGATTTTTCCTTTTTGCTTCTACCTTTATATATCTTTGCATTTTATTATCATCGCTCTCCATCACATCGCAGTCTCGACGGCGGCGAGTCGATGCCTTTTCTACCACTCCTCGAGACCCGACAACGCTAGCCTCGACGATTACTGACTGAATCACGCTTCCTTTTGGAACTTCCTTCACACGTCCACCGCTCCCTCGAATCGCCGAACATTTAAAGCATTAATACTACCACGACCGCAATTCCACCGTAATTCTCCTCGTGACGACAAAAAAAAAGTTTCCAACTCTTTTCCAGTTAGCGACGTGGCGCCCTCGACTTCAAACAGACAGACCAGGCTCGAGTACGCTTCGACACGCGCGACGTATTCTGGCGGCCTAGCACTTTCAAGCATTCACTGCCTTGCTGTCGCACAAACGACTGCCTCTTTATGGACCGCCCCGTCTTTTTATAGGCAACCTCGCAGTCCTTTGACGCATCTCCGCCTCGTTACTCGTAACGGACCCCTCCCGCCGTAACTTTTCCTGCACCGCCTTGCTCGATCTTAACTTTGCGTTTCTTGGACTTGCGGTCAATTTCCCACCAAAAACCTTTTCCGTCTCTCTCCGACTTCCTTATTTATTTTCAAATCCACGAATCCAGGACTTGGAGAGACCGTTCTTACTGGTTATACCGGGTCTTGTCCCGTCATCTTCAAAGCGGCCATGGCGGCCAACATGCAGCACATGGCAGGGGCCGGCCAAATGATGCAGCAACAAATGCGAAAACCGACCACCAACCAGCTGCAGCAGATTGTTTACCAGAACTTGGTGCAGCACACGCAACCTTTCACCAACATCTGCTGGCAGTCCAACGTTGCTATCTCGGACCGCATGGGAAAAACTATGAACCTGTACGCCCTTACTTCTTTACCTTTTCTTCTTTCTTCCCCCCCGAAACGTTTCTGGCCGCGACAAATACTGACCATGTTATATATAGAATTTCAAACATCTCCCTCGCTGTGAACAATAGCGATTTCATGAAAGCCGCCGAATGGGGCTGTAACTTTGAGCGCGAAGCCTTTCACAAATCACCCACAAAGGTACGGTTGGTTTCTCTGTTATTTTTGGATGGCGCATTGACCACAGTTTAGGAGGCCTATGACCAGGAGATGGGCAACAAAATCATGGAGTTCTTTAAGCGACGACAAGCCAACGAGCCCAATCTCCAGAATAGCATGAACGCTAGCGCACAGGCCCAAGCAGCTCAAGCTCAGGCACAAGCGATGATGAACCTACAAATGGGCCGTGGTATGAGTCAAGGCCCCCAACAAGGTTTTCAGCATATGCAGCACCAAATGCCCGGTGGCCAAATGGGTCAAGGACAACAGCAAATGCAGATGGGTGGAGGAATGAACATGGGCATGGGCATGGCGAACCAAGCAGGCCGCGGAATGCCTCCGGGCCAACAGATGATGGGCATGAACGGAGGACAAAACCGACCGCAACCATCTTCATTCCCTCAAGAGATGGCCCGTCTTTCACCCCAAGACAAAATCAAGGTGTCCGAGCTTGCGACCAAGATGTTCAACACTGCTTCGGAGCAGCAAAAAGCGAACACGCGTATGCAGCTTTCACAAAGGCTTCCTCCTGCGCAGTTGGCCGAGTTTCAAAGCCAGGGCAAGGATCCTTTGATGTGGTTCTACCAAAATCAGGCATTCCAGGTCCTTAAAGCAAACATGAGCAGGATACAACAGCAGCAGCAACAACAGCAGCAACAACAAGGACAACCGCAACAAGGGATGGCACAGAACGCCAACAACCAGGCACCAATGATGCAGCAGCAGGCAAGCCAACAGTCTCTTCGTCAACAACAGCAGCAACAGCAGCAGCAAGCTCAGCCTCAGCTCCAACAGCAGCAACAACAGCAGCAGCACCAGCAACAATCGCAGGGGCAAGGGCAGCAGCAGCAGCAGCATGGTATGGCGAACGGCACTCAAGGCAACGAGTATAATTCCTTCGCACCGAATATGGAAAGCATCAAGGACCAGCAGATGAATGGACTCATGGCTCAGCAAGCCGGCCAGATGGTTGTACCCGCTAGTGGAGGACAGAACCGCAATCCTACACCGCAGCCTATCGGCCAGAACACACCAAACCAGCAAGGTCCAAGTCAGGGCCCTCGACCGGCTCAGCAGCAACAGCCCCAGCAGCAGCAGAACATGAACCTCCAACAGATGAAGATGAACCAGGCTGCTCAACAGTCTCAAGCTCAGCTTCAAGCCCAGCAGATGAAGCAAATGCAAAATCAACCAGCAATGGGCGGAAACATGCAGCCTTCCCAAAGTCCTGCCATGAACACACTGAATACGCCTGTTTCTCGACCACCCAACAACATGAACCAGGGAGCAGGTCAAGGTGGTGTTCAGTTTGGCGATCAGCGGTTTAACCAAGGAGCCCAGCGACCTAACAACCAGAATTTCCAGAACATGCTGGCCAGCCTACCACAAGAGCAACGTGCTATGGTGAGCGGTCTGACTCCGGATAAGCTGAACGAGGTGATGCAACGATGGCAGTCTAAGCGACAGGAGCAGATGGGCATGAACGGTGGCCAAGCCGCTCCAGGACAGATGCCGAATCGCCCTCCTAGCCAGATGGGCCAGATGAATAACAACATGGGCGGACAGATGCCGGTCGGCATGCAACAACAGCCACAGAACGGTGTACCCATGGGCGGCAATCAGCAACAAATGCAGATCCCTCGGATGCCTCCAAACCAACAAATGGCCATAATGGATTCGATGGACTTGCCTCCTCAAGTGCTGAGCCAGCTCCCTCAAGTGCCTGCAGATGTTAAGAAATGGCGCCAGCTCAAGATGTGGCTTCAGCAGAGCAACATGAGCCAGAGCGCCAGGAACCAGCTGGCAGCGATTCAACAGAAACAGTTCCAAATCATGCTTCAGAAAGCCTCCCAGCAGCCACAGGGTCAGCAACAAGGGCAGCAGTTGTCACCACAACAGGCCCAGCAGCAGCAGCAACCTCAGCAGCCACCGCAGCCTGGCCAGAACAATGTTAACCCTGGCATGCAAACACCAGGCGGACCTGGACCTAATCCCCTGCAGGCAACGCGGCCACAGGGACCTGCTGGCTTTCCACCACAAGTGCTTCAAGTCACTCCGCATGAAATCGCTCAGGTTAGAAATTCGCGACCCAGTCTGGCCGGGGTGGGCGATGAGCAGCTTCGCGGCATGATTTTGCAGATGAAGAAGCAATCCTGGATGCAACAGCAACAGTTGCGACAGCAAGCTCAAGCACAAGCTCAGGCCCAGGCACAAAGTCAAGTAGCTCGCAATCAGGGTCAAGGTCAAGGCCAGCAAGGTCCGCAGAACCAGATGGGTGTACCTCAAGCCCAGATGCAACTCCAACAACCACCTCAACCAAACCATGCGCTTCAGGCCCAGAATATCCCAGTTCCCAATGCCATGGGACAAAATGCTACTGCTCAAGTGACTGGCCAGAAGCAGTCGAGCGTCACTCCAGAACAGACACGTGCTCGGCCTCAGCCCGCCAACAACCGAGTTCAGCCTCCTAACCCATCGCCAGCGTCCGCTCCGAAGAACCTTAAACGCCCGAGCAACGACGACAACATAGATATGCCCGACACCGCGAAGGCAGCACCTGCGAGACCTCCGTCCCAGCCTAATCAGCAACAGCCGCAGCAGCAACAGCAGCAGGGCCCAAGATTGTTGACGCCACAGCAAGTCGCTGCGCTCACACCAGAACAACGAGCCAAGTATGAACAGCTTATGAAGATGCAAATGACCAAGGCAGGGCAGATGCAGGCCCAGCCTCAGCCTTCAGCAGAGAGCATTGCACAAAAAGAGAACATGGCACGTCTCAAGGCGCTTGGACAGGAGGAGCAGCGACAATCAATCCAGGAAGTTATGGAGGATATTCCCATGACACCCCAGGAGCACGACAATACGGCATCCAAGCTTCAACGAATTGTTCTCGACATGAGCAAGATTGGCCGTGGCTTGGGCAAGTGGTATGGCATTACCCGTGATGACACGCGTGCTAAGAAGTTCTTCCGAATGGTAAGTTTGCCCACAAATCCTGATGAGATGGCGTATACTAATTTTACGTAGCGTTGGAGGATCCTTAAGCAGTTCGCCGATGGTGAGAAGATGACCGTGCTCAAGGACACATTCTCGATTAAGGCATCCGAGATCGACGAGGCTCGAAGCATGCTTGAGAGCATGGCAAAGGATCTAGCTGCCAGCGTTTACGCGACAAAGATGAACATGGCTAAACAACAGGGTACCCCTCAAGCTCAAAACGCTCAGCTTGCCCAGCCGCCGCAGCAGCCTCAGCCATTGCCCCAGCAGCAACCGCAAGCTCAACAACAGCCACAGGCAGGGCAACCAGCTTCATTGAATGCTGAGAATTTGCGCAAGAATTCTCAAGCTCAAAGCACTACCCCCAAGGGCGGCAACAAAGCTGGCCAGGCGCCGGCTGCTCCAACTACTGCTCAGCCGCCTTTCCAGTTTGGTGCCTCGTCTCCTCATGGCAACCCAAGCTACGTCGGAAAGCCCAAGGATATGAACCTGCAGCTGCCGCCATCACGCAAGAAGCAGAAGACCACCGGACAGACACCACAGGGCGCTACGCCATCACCTCAAATCGGCAAGAAGGGATCACCAGAACTCCGAAGGGCGTCCGAGTCCCAGGCTCCTCCCAAGCCGGTGCTTCTCTGCCAGGAACGAGAGTGCGAGTTTTCGACTACTGGTTACGCGACTGAGCAAGCTCTTCAGCAGCACATTCTTGAGGAACACACCAAACCGCGGGAGAATCCTATGAAGTTCGTGCAAGAAAACCTGGCTTTGGCTCTAGGACTTGAACCCGATGGTTCGGCCAAGAAGGACCAGAACGTTGAGGCAGCCGCCATGACTTTGACCAACTCGAAGCAAGGCCAGACACCCGTCACTATGGCGGCTACTCCTGTGTCTACTGATGGTGGTATGAAGCGATCGGGCAGCAGCATGGGCAAACCTCAGGACAAGGCCGGTGCTAAGGCTGGCACCACACCCAAGTTAGCAGATGCCAAGACGGCCGATAATTTTGCCGCGGACCCTTGGGCCAATGCAACGATCGATACGGATATGCTTGTCAACAATCTTGGGGTTGAGCGTGGTTATGGCTTCTACAACAACCCATTCTATGATTATAACGCTCTTAGTCACTTGACACCAAGGGACACTCCTGACTCGGCTAAGGACAGTGGAGATAGTGAGCCCAACAGCGATATCTCTGAAGGCGCGAGCCTTGAGATGAACTTCAACTGGGCAAACATTGACACCGATCTGCTTCTCAACATGAACAACACCAGCTTGGATGGAAGCGACGGCTCTGGCAATGACGCAAATGGCGTGGATCCTATGATGCTTTTTGAACAGCCTACGGCACCGGAACCAGACTGGGACGACGTGAACATCGACTTTTCAAAGCCCTTTCAATTCGATACCAGCCGCTATTACTACATGGCTACCTCATAATTTTCGGAGCCGTTGAACGGCATTGTATAAAGGCATATTTGCCTGGAGAAGACGCCCGGGCCGATAATTGGGTTGATGTTTTCAAGGTCCGGGTTATATACCCCGAGCAGTGCGACGTGTTTTTATATTGTTTCCCGGCTTCGACGCCGATCTTGGGAGCGAATTGTTATTTGCATTTTGTTTTTGGAATACAGCCATGATGTGTGGAAGTTGGCAGACAGGCAGTAAAAGGTGGCAGGGATTGAAAACATCATGGAGGGCGCATTGTTCGGGCCAGGTAGTAGATCTGTAGGATTCGAGGAGCAGGGGGCACATGGGAGTTTTTGTTGGTAGGAGACCATGTTTTGTAATGCATGACGGCTTCTCTGATGATAGTTTCTGGAGCTCGCGGTGGTGGTTATTGTTTGATATGAAGCTACCAGATGCTTCTTTTTGCAGTGTCGAATTAGCGGCTAGCGGGCTGCAGAGATCCATAGGTATGGGTCTGGAACAAATGATACCCAGCGGTTTGCTATCTTTTCCGTGCTGTGCCGTATTGTGATGGGCTTTGTGTGAGGTTGAGTTAACTTAAGGTACGGCTGGCCTTCCGGGCCTGTGTCCGGGCCGGCACGGAAGATGCCCCATAAGGCCCGAGCCTCTCCGGAAAGGACAAGCGCTAGAGCGGATGAGTCTTGGACCAAAGAACGTTGATATAAGACCGTAAATAGGCAGGTAATTTGAAAAAATTGCCAAGGCGTTTGTGGACTCGGACCGGTATGATTACGATGTTTGTCAGAGAATATGGGAGATAGGTGTATTTTTCATCTTTCCTGAGAGGAAGCCCGCCGCGTCTGCAAAGCATCGTGGCCGCAATCTCCGCCACTACACGACTTTGGTGTTTCGCCGTTCACGTTGCAGAGGCAGGTCTTTCTGCACTCGTTTTTGTCCTGTGAAGTGCACAATTTGCTTTCTTAGGAGGCACTCACTTGAGGATGGGTTGCCGGGGGTCGGAGCTAGCCGGCTACTATGGCGGCATCAGGCTCTAGTACTAAATGCGACTGCAAATCTAATTGAACATACAGCACCTATTCAATGTTGTCTAAAAGCATGGGAAGATATGTTTGGAGACACAAGATTGCTCGACAATGCTGCCAGAGTCTCTAGGTCAGTCGCAATCTTCCAGCGTTGAAGGCATACGAATGTGCTAAGGCTGAACTCTCCAAGTCCAAGCTTTGGCGGAGAGTATTTGGAACGGGGCTCTATTTTATATGAGTTAAAACTGCAGAATACCTGGCTGACATGCCGTGGTGGGCGATAGAAGCCCCGCCCTCCTGACGACGATGAATTTCAGGGCGCCACCGATAACCAAGCCCCAAATCTTGGCCAGTTCGACCAGGTGAGACCTGAACTAAGCACAATGAATCAGTTCCAGGGCATCGACTAGATATTCCGATTTGTCCGCGTATTCTATCTTGATAAACCGCGATACTGGCTGGGAAAGGCTTCCCATGAAGCCAGGTCTCACGTAGAATCCATCAGTTGGTGTGCCTATATAGAAATGTCGCCAGCGCAACTGAACCACGCAGCCCTATTCATTATTATCTAGGTAGTGATGCGAGCAGCGGCAAGACTCTCCTTAGCTACCGTCTTCCTCACCAGAAGAGTGCACTTGACACATGATCATATCTGAGAAAACCTATCGCTTCAACGAATCCACCTAATCTCATCTTGATAAGAAATGTCACTTAGCACTAAAATTCCAGCTATAGTATTTGTGAGAATGATAACCCTTGTAGTCGATTTTCACCTACAACCCCTTATCTGTCACCTTCGTCGCGACTGCAGGGAATCTAACGGATCAATGGTGCCCCCTCTTTGAAGGAAACGTCTACGAAGTCTTTGACGAGCCAGGACATCCCTTGAATGGTCAACCATTACTTTACGCGCACCAAGTTGGTGAAGCCGATACACTGTTTCCACTCCGTGACTTCCCTGTTGTGTGATCCACCGAAAATATATTTGCAACAATGACCTGAAGGAACAGGGCGCAGAGGCTGATATTATCTTTGCACACTAGCTCTCGTATCAGCTCATGGTTATATTCCTTGGTTAACTTGATAGCTAGTGCTCTGTGCTCTGTGAGAGTCAACACAGCTCTGGCAGGTTGGAAGGGATCAACGATAATGTTGCCAACTCGAACGGTACATGATGGCTTGGACTGAAGGTTTGCAGCTTGATCATGCTCTTACAGCTGTCATAATGGCTATTGTCCATAGACGAAAAGTAAAAGGACGACATATCAGTTACACGAGGAGGAGGGGTTTCTATTAAAAATAAGGCTACTGCACCCGGCCCGCGACGGGATCATGCCCCACAAGGCGCTAGTCTGAATAGAGACTAGACTAGAGAACACTTCGACACGGCACGCGAGTCTGCAGTTGTTGACGGCTGGGGATGGTTATATAAGCGAGGCTAGACCAGATGAGGCAATAAGTAAATAAGATTGACGAGGTTGGCGGATCCAGTCAAGGTACGTCCCGGGGGGGTGGCTAGGAAGGGAAGCTTGAGCGCGACCGTGTCGTGAAGTGGGTGGAGCGAAAGTGAGAGTTGAGAGGCTGGGTTAGGGTTCTCGACGTGACAGGTGAAGGATGAGATGCAGAGTCAACGGGGGACATGGCACGGCGTGGGCTCAATTTAACGAGGAATGCTGCTTGGTAATAGGAGCTTATAGTGGAAGAGTGGTGAGTATTGAGAGGGAATTGCATCAATTCGATAAACCCCAATATCATGAATAAAGATACATATTCTGTTAATTGATCTATTTCTTATTTATATCTATATTTATCTTTTTTGTTGTCGTGTTTCGTTAGCCAGCAACTTCTTTCCAACACACCCAGCGCCACACATCCAATCCATTCAGGCGCTGTCATGCCCCCCCAAGCTTTAAGTGCTAAATCCCCACCTTATCTTATCGCGCGTCCCTTACAAAACCACCACTTTCCCATCTAACCAGGTTCCCACTAACACGCTCCAACACGCAGCAAAAGACGCGAACTGCGACAAGATTGGTTCATTATTTAATCAAGCCTCTCTATTTACCTTTTCCCCCCCTCCCTTATATCTGTTCCCGCGTCTCCTCATACATATATATCGATACCCGCCTCTGCTGCAATGGAGCCGTCCAGGACATCATCATCGACATCATCACCCGCAAAGCGACGTGTGCTCGCTCCCCTCGATGCCAACGCGCTCGGCACACCAAAGAACCTGTTTAAGCCTGCGCTCGGCCACAGTCCTGTCAAGATGGCAATTGAGGGAAGGAAGAGGTTGCTCGACATTGAGGGCAGCGCGCCGCCGGCCAAGAAGGCGTGTCTGGGGCGTGATGAGGTATGTCGCTCTACTATCGCAAATCATCATCAGAGGAGAGGACTTCGAAGCTGACATTGATTGCTTAGGACGCGTCCGAAAGAAGCGTCAGTCCAGACGTGAGCTCCGTCTTCGACACGTCTGCCAACGACGCCTCATGGGCCACCACGACGAGCGAGCACGACACAGCGCCCACAGCGACGACAGAGCAGCAATCTACACGGCAGACATCGACACTAACACGCCAGCAAATAAGACAAGTACGTGCAGCGACGCTCTCACATTTACAATGCAACATGCACTAATACTCCGTTATAGAGAGCAGAAACACTCCGTCTCCGCCTCGCCCTCGCAAACTACAAAGTCCGCACCGGCCAGACCACCGTGCCCCTCTCCGAACTCCAGCAGCGTCCTCTGCCCCGCGAGTCACCACGCGTTGTCCGCGTGCAGAGCCCAGAGTCCCCCGCCAAGACTAACGAGCCCGAGACGATGGAGCGTCGGGCGTCGACGGACTCCCAAGCAACAGAGCTTGCAGAAGAAGAGGAAGATGAGAGCTGATGAGCTCAAAAATTAATGGAAAACCAAAAAAGACAAAATGGGTGGGACGGTGTTGAGGAGTTCTCTTTTCTTATATCATGACAATTCATACCTCATGGGTGGAGCATGTGAATGAAGCGGGGCTACAGAGCGATCCTGGGGGGCTTTGGCTTGCAAGGCAGGCAAGTCTATTTTGTTTAACGTTTATGGGCGGTTTTATCTGGATACGAATTCCTCAGAGATATCCTACGGCGTTATATGGTGGAGTTTAGAGATATCAAAGGCAAGGGTTTTTGTGCGATACCTCGACATGTTCATGTTCAGATTCACGGGCACGTATCTAGTCCAATTGCTCCAATGATATGTTCACTTCAATGATCATCCTATTCAAGAATATACAATACTGTCGACTACAGGACAGTAGTATAGTTACGCCAAATACGCTACTCAACTCCAACCACGATACATGTAGCTTATGCTAACCATAAAAACTTAATCAATAAGGATCTTGGGCTCCAAAGATCCGTAGTTCTCAAAGAACTCTTTGAACAACCGAATACCATAGCCAACATCCGCAGTACCTCCCGTCTCGCGAATGCTGTGCATGCTAAGCTGTGGGTTGCCAAGGTCGAGAGTCCGCATACCCAAGGCAGCGGCAAGTCCAGGTCCGATGGTGCTACCGCAAGGAGAATCATTTCTGACCACAAAGAGTTGGAGAGGAACACCAGCTGTGCGAGCACACTCCTGGAGGAGCACGATACCTGGTGAGTTGGTCGCATATCGCTGGTTGGCGTTGATCTTGATCACAGTGCCACCGTTCATTGCTGGCTGGTGCGATGACTCGTATTTGCCGGCATAGTTGGGGTGCACAGAGTGCGCCATATCAGCAGATACGAGGAATGAACGGGAAAGAGTCTGCTCGTATGCTGTAGCCTCCTCGCCCTCATGGTGAACAGCTTCGTAGCTGCCTTCACTGGCAGTATCGCGGTTTCCAGGGAGCACGGAGAGACGGCGGATAACGGATGGCAACAAGTTCGAGTTGGCACCCTGGGCAGATGTTGAGCCAATCTCCTCGTGGTCGAAGCAGACAGTCAATCGGATGGTGCTGTCATCCTCTAGTGAGGATTCATCCTTGACGGACTCGATAAGTCCCTCTACTGAGCAGTACGTCATACCAAGGTTATCGAGGCGAGGAGAAAAGATGAACTCGTCACCAACACCACCAATGCATGACTTTTGTGTATCATAAAGCACGAGTTCAAAGTCCACTACATCAGAGACCTCAACACCTGCCTCAGATGCGATTATGTCGAGGATCTGAGGGTGATGTCGCTCCGTTATAGCTTTGAGGGGCCTGAAATCCTCCTCTTCCTCTCCGTCTTCCTTCTTCTCCTCGGGCTTCTCTTCCTTGGCCCCTTTGTTAAGCTCGGCAGCGACAAGTCCTGCAATGGGGAAAAGTTCGGTTTCCTTGTTAGGATCAAAGTTGGACTGTCGGTGGAGGTGGATAGCCAGAGTTGGAATCCTGACCAAAGGCTTGTCAACCTTGATAAGTTTCTGAACAAAATTGTCGCCGTCCTTGACCAAGACACGACCAGCGATACTCAAGTCACGATCGAACCACGACGTCCAGATACCACCACCATATGTTTCGACACCGACTTGAAGGAAACCGACATTTGTCTTCTTGGAAACGGGCTTGAGTCGAAGGCAGGGAGAATCGGTATGAGCACCAACGATGGCGACAGGGTTTCCGGGACGCCACTTTCGGCCGATGGTGAAAGCAACGATGGTGGACGCATTTCGAGTAAGGTAGTATTTGCCGCCGGGGCGGAGAGTCGAAGCCCACGAGTCTCGCTCACGGATAAGCTTGAAACCGGCCTTTTCGAAACGAGCCGAGGCAGATCGAACGGCGTGATAAGCTGGGAGTTTGTTAGCGTATTATGGCATGGGACGGGAATGGAATTGCTAACGAGTCGGCGACTCATTGACAAAGTCAACAAAGTCGAGAGCTTCCTGAGGAGGTGCCATGATGGGCGATGAAGTCGAGAATGACGTTGCGAATGCGCGGCGAACGGTTACAGCTGTGGTTCTGGATGACAAGATAAGACGAGGGTAGAGTCGAAAGAAAGCGAGCATCTGGCGGGAAGATGATGAAAGGAGAAGAAGAGGGAGAGGAAGCGGTGGGAGACCACAGTTGGAGATCGAGACGTCGTTAGAAATTGGGTCATGTGGTTGGCCAGTCTTGAGAGCGGCAAGTGGGAAGCTGTGCGGCGTTCTGCCACATGCGGGGCTTATCTTATCGGATCTCAAGCTTCCCAATGCGGAAACGCCAAGAATCAATCGTGACTGGGTATAATCGAACTCTTAGGTTTATGTCTTGGCTACGGTATTGGTATAGAACAAGAAGGTATTAGAAATATAGGGCTATCGGTCTTGGTTTTCACGAAGAAAAAAAAAAAGTGCTGGTATTTCATCCGTTATTCGAGCCAATTGGTTAATGATAATCCTGCACTTACAAGAGGTGGATTTGGGCCAAGTCACTCAGAATCAGGTATGAACAAAGAGAATGTTCAGTCGAACTTGTTTATGATATGAATCAAATATCTGAAATGTCTTTCTAATTCGTATATTTGGCCCAAAGTATGCAAACCAGGCCTCTATTCCATCCTGAAAGTATATCATAATAATTCAAAGCTCAATGGCTGACAGGTACCACCAGAGCACATGGTATCCAACTCTATCGAACAAACAATAAAGCAAATCAAACAACCTGGCAAGGTTCCCGGCTAAAAGAATGGTCATAAAAACCATTTTGCAACGCTAGTTTATATCTCGGTCATAATACTTTTAATCTTCTTCGCGTTCAACATAGCAACTTGCAATTGATTGCTTAGTTGCTCTCAGAGCTAGAAGACACACCCTTCTCGGTCTGAGAGACGGCGTTTGTGACCTCGCCCTTATTAAAGACAAGACCAGGGTGACCGAAGCAAAGAGCAATCGCAGCGAGAACAATAACAATACCCTCAAGGATAATGAAAGGAATCTCATGCTTAATCAGCTCTCCATCGTAGCCCTCGCGAAGCTCAGCAACACGGTAGATGCATCGAGTGAGAATGAGGATGATGGCGGCAGAGAGGCCAGCGAAAAAGGTCTGGAGGCGCCAGCCGAAAGCCTTTGCTTGGCCAGATCGCAAGTATCGGATCATGTAGTCGGCGAAGGCGGCAATGAAGGCAACGATGACAACGACCTGGAGGACCAGACCAGCCATGGAGACATCAACACCAACGTCGCTGTCAGACTCGGTAGACATGGCACCGCCGGCGGCCTGGAGGATGAGGCAGACAATGTCGAAGGGGATGAAGATCCAGTAGAAGAGCTCGGGCTTGAAGCGAGAAAGCTCAGGGGAGAAGTAGTTGATCGCCTTGGAGAGAGTGACGTAGATGGATGCGGTATAGAAGACGGGAGCGATCGTGAGACAGACTGCAAGGGGTTATTAGCCTATGCTGACGGAGTAAAACAGCTTGATCACTTACCAATTTGAATCATAAAAGCGTTAAAGGAGAATGGATTGTACCACATCATGATACGGCCGACATAGCCAATAACTTCAGATACGCAGCCTAGAAGCATACCCGTCATGAACCCCCAGCTCTTCCACCGGAAACCAAGGTAGATATGGGCGAAGCCGATGAGGCTGAACAGGACAACAAAGACGATGTTTGCAGCCAGAGAAGGTCGGTAGCCGTAGAGACTCCAGTCGATGGGACAGTTGTCGAGGTTGCAGGGAGAGTCGGGGCCGAAGATTTCATCGCGGTTGATAGAGTAGTTGTAAGGCATGTTGGGTGTTGGGTGTTGGTTGAGGACGTGGTGTATGTGCTCAATGGTATAGTATAAGAGATGGTTCGAGATGGAATTAAGCTTATTATCAAGCTCTTTAAATGATGAGTAGATGATGGTTATTGTTGAGTGATGATAAGAAACCCCTTCCTAGATGGGGAGGATGGGTATTGATATATAAGACTCTCATCTTGATGGAGCTGCGACATGACATACACGAATAGGCTATAGCTGCAAGACTCCATAGAGTCGGACTCGGATTCTGGTGACAAAGCCTCGTACGGAATTGAATTGCAGTAAGATTCGAGTGTTTGTTGGTGAGCGAGGCTTAGCTACCTATGCGCCTCAGCTATAGTACATTGATCTGCCCTCGCTCTCGCCTATCGCTGCAGGCGGGTGGAATAGCATCAGCCTCTAAAACGGGGTCGGTGTCAGCAAACGGGAATTAGACCTCGACAGGGGAGCCTTGACGCTAGCAAACCACGTTGCGAAAGATGTGTCCGTCTACTGCAGGGTGGTAAGCAAGGGCGTTATCAGATAGGTTATGCCAAGGTCGATATGGCTTCGCATTCTCTTTGGTCCATCATAATTGTCTTGGCCATGATTCATTATCTGGTAGCTGTCCAAGCAGTACCGAGCAAGGATGAATGAATATCAGCCCAAACAAAGAGCTAGCGGCAGATCCTTCGCTTCTAGTGAATGCGACGCCAAGTTTAGCGCATTTCTCGATGCGAGATGCGAGTCCGAGCTGGTGAGCCGCTTATCCACACCAGCTCCAACCAATCATGATGCGCTGCATCGCCTTGTAGGGCTCCCGTCATTCAATTTACGTACAGTTACGGTACGCGTCGTCATTCCATCCTTCAGCCCATTTCGAAACGACTTCCATTTTGTTTGGTGGAGGCTTGGCTTGGCTTGGCATACATGATACTAGGCATCCGAAAGCTGGCAAACGAGGTTGACTTGCGTCAGCATCTTCAACCAACATCCAGTCGGAGTGTTGCCGAGAGCCTCAAAATGTAACCCCTTTGAGACATGTTTTCCTCGTCAGCTTGTCAGAAGTCAATCATGGCTGGTTGATGAGTCGACCTTGGTGGTTTCAGTCATGCAGCTTGACACAATAATGGTTGTCCCTCAACCTCTTCCACTTTGAGGCATAACCGGACTCACAAAACCGTACGATTCGCAATACCTGATACATTCATGAGTAATATATATATATATATAACTTGTTGGAACTTTGGTCGGCAGTATTGTGCCCTCATTCATCTTGGTTCCTTACAGTGACCACCATCACAGCAAACACATCTACAATCAAAGCAATGACCGTCTTACCACCCGTTCCAGCAGCTAGACTACCTTAGTTCTTATGCTTAAACACGTGTACGCGTAACCATAGGCTTGACTTTGTCACACCGAAGCAATCACAAACTTCTCAGCACAGCCTCTCATCATTGTTGTGTGATGCGGCCACGCGGTTAGGATAGTAATGAAAAGTGCTGACGCCTGAGGAGTCAACACGGCAGCCAACAAAGAAGTGGATATCTTGCGTATAACTCAAGTAACAATAATCCTGATCTTACAGACCAATTTCGGTAGCCAAGCGTTGTCATCCCGACTCCGTGTCCGTGTGTTGGCGCTGTCCGTCTCATCCGGCTCCGCTGGGCAAATATAGCCTCCCGAATCCCGCCCCAACTCTTCACTTTATTGTAATGAATTGTGTATGCAATTTGTCTACTTTATTATTTATAATAGTCTGCGTGCGACCTGGTCCTATGCAAATTGGCACTCGCCGCTTCAGATTCTCCGCTGCGAATACCACTCACGGACTCTAATACTGGATATCTTTACCGGAATAACACCTGTTCTATTGTCTATAAGACATAAGATCACTACTCTTCACTCAGTTTATCTATTCAGATTCTCTTGATGATGAATTTACCGATATGTGCCGCAATATTAAAGCCTGTAGTATCAGAGCTTTGCTCCGCCCACACTCTCACTTCCCCTTTACATGGCTATGGAAATCTTTGCTTATGGCTCTCTATGAGACTTGACCGAGTATTGGCGCAGTCGCCGAAGGAACTCCATGTCCTGGCATCCCACCAGCCAACCAAGAGCGTAGACAGGGAAGAAGTAAGATATTAGGTTGGTACCTACGTAAGAGGTATTACTTAGTCATCTCCGTAACTCGGCCCGGTACCTCAAAGCATCTCATATCTGTATCGTCGGCGTTCAGAATCTACCAAACATTCCGAGGCATTGTTAGAGTTTGATGCTCTATATGATGGGTGTCATGGAAGCCTGCTGAGGGATCTTGCGTCGGATCACGGACAAGAACGAAACTTAATCACAAGAGGCTAAGTGCCCAGTCCTTGGAAGATATTCGCTTCCATCAAATTTCGGCATGATACTTTATTTCGCCAAGTCTAATGATGTTTCCAAATCACCGACTCTTCCTGGTTGTTGAGATCGTCGCTGATCTTCTCAAAAAAAAAAAAAAAAAAAAACTAAAGCCCACGATAGTACACATAGCATGGAGAAGTATATATCCTTTAGGTTTTGGGACATCGGCGTTATATCTTCCTTGTGGGGGCGTTGAGCCACGCTGTACATCTCGGTCTTATACGTTGATAAACGTTCTACTATCTCAACAGTGTCGCGTGACCGACCTCCTTAACGTTTCTCTAGGTATATGCGGCGTTATCTTTCCGTGCGTATGACTGGCCTTATCAAGCGCCAGAGTAAAGGGGTCATAGATAGGATGCTCAACAACTTAATATCCAAGCAGCATGACTAAACAACCAAGGCGTAACAACGTTCAAGGCTTGCATACGCCCACGCATTGCCCCGGAAACTATCTTTAACTTCCCCGTGGGGAACGTGTTACGTACCTTAAATGCCATGTGCTGTCGGTCTGGGTCTGTCAACATGGAGATGTATCAGCCCTATGGCAGTGGGGTTTACTTGAGCTGTGAAGTCCATATTGCCAAGCATGCCAAGCTTCTAACCTCCTGGAGATATCGGTCTAGCCATCTGGGCATCGTGGGCAAGAGATCAATGCCCCTGCCAAGCTGTCAACGATACAGCCGGGAAATAAATGATTGGCCAGTCATACCCTGCTTGAGCTTAATATCCGTCCTCATTAAGGGTAACCTTAAAACAGCCAAGAAGCCATTGGTCAGCCTCATATAGCCAACCTATTTCAGTAAACTTTAAGTTGTTGTGTAAGTCTAATATGGCGACGGAACTTAAGTCGCATATCAATTTAAGCGTTAAGGTAGTGTTTGTGAAGACTTTTCATAATTTCATTTCTTGATTGATGACTCCTAATCCAGTAGGATATCTTCTTAAGTATAAACGCATGGATATCTCGTCAAGTATACAATAATCGCTATAGACAAAAAAAGCAAAAAGAGAGCTCGACTCGAGTTTACGAGTTGGAGTTGTCGGCGCAAGACCAAGGAGAAGCTCCTCCGTCAGACTTGCTTGTGTTGATGATGCCGACAACAGATCCATAAGTGCCAGCAACCATGCAGAAAGTACCGATGAGAACCACAAAGACGCTCCAGCCGACCATAAACTTCCACTTGGTATCACGATCCTTGCGGTTCCAGTTATCGAAAAGCCACATGCATCCGAAGGGCTGGAAGCACATAAAGGTACCGAGGAGGGCGCCGATCAAAGACACGAGAGAGTCGAATACGGGGATGGCGCTGGCAATGATGTAGGCGATGATGGTGACACCACTGGTGCAGCCGAGCCAAGTGCCCCAGTGGACGATGCTGTTGGAGTTGAGGTGATCAGAGCCACGGAGGATTCGAAGGAAAAGGTACTTGGCAGGAACCTTGTGTAGTTGTTAGTAACAAGTTGATATAGTAACTAGTTTCAGTGTAGAACTTACATGAGTGACGATCATAGCTGTGACAATGAGGCCGGGAAGAGCAAAGCCATAGCAGACCTTCTTCATGACAACTCCGGCAGAACCCAAAGCGGGGGAGGCAACGTAGGAGCCACAGTAGTAGTATACGACAACACCAATGGCAACGTAGAGGACGCTGACAAGACCCTGAGCAAAGAGGAGCGATCGGGTGTAGTGCTCTGGGTTGCGCATCTCGGCGGCAATAGAGAAAAAGGCCGGGGTACCAGAGTAGGCAAAGATCTGGGAAGAGATGGCAGTAATGGCATCCGCGAAAGTAGGGTTGTTGAAAAGCTTATAGTCCGATACCCAGTGACCCTCCTGGGGAGCAGCAGCAGGACGATCCTGGACACCGACGGCAACAGTAACGGAGAAGATAGCGGTCATGATACAGACTAGACCGACCCAGGCGAGCCAGCTGATTCTGCCGAGGGTTCGGATGCTGGAAAACCCGAAGGTGAGGATAGCAGCGACGGCAACAAAGACTGCGGTGCAGATGGCGTGGGTCGAAAGGGAGTTGAGACCGATGGAGATACCCAGCATGGCGGAACCAGAGACAAAGATCCAGTCTAGGGGTATGTGTAAGTAATACGTTCATTTTATGGGTATCAGACGTAGCAGAAACTTACAGAGCATGAAAATGGTAGCAAAGATCTCACGACCCCATTTGCCGAACATCTTGTAGCCGGCATCATCGATACCATAGACATCAGGGTGGTTCCTCTTGAACACGCCAACCATGTAGTCGGACCAGGTAGTGATGGCACCAACTAGACAGAGGCAGATGACACCGGGAATAATGCCGAGAGAGTCGAAGGTCTTGGGAATAGAGAGGACGCCGAGACCAACCTGGGTCTTGGCCATGAGGGCGATGGTAGCAATCCAGCCAACCTGTGAATGTTAGAGTGGAAGAAGGTATTGCGGATGATGTATAGCATACATTGCGGTAGTTGGGGCCTTCTTCAGAAACATTTCCAAAGACAGCGTCCTCGTGATGGGCGACGGTGGCAGAAGTGGCAGAACGGGCGTAAGAAGGAGGTCTCTCGAGGTCGTTGGAGGGCTTTCTCTCGACACCGTCGGCCTTCTCAGGGTCGGACACCTTCTTTCCCTCGTGGGAGGAGATGCTATCGGATGACATGTTGGATAAGAGAGAGTGAGGTGTATGTATATAAGATGAGTAGTGGGTAGGAAGAGGCACGGCCCTTTTGAAGAT